>JALIZH010013866.1:0-46703 GCA_030522465.1 Rhipicephalus appendiculatus | reverse complement strand
TCACTCTGAAAAAGAGAAATACTAGGTATCAAAACAACCCTCACCGTATCAGTAAACTGTCTTTTCACGATATCAAGTGCACTATACTCTTGCTGCGAAAAGACGTTTAGGTCAGCCGGAAAACACGCGAATAGATAATACAGCTGACGACGCCTCTTTCGCGTTTCCGCACTAGCTAGCCGTGACGTCGTAGATTTCGATGGCACATGCTAAGGCCTTCGTAATGGCCCGGCGATAATAATAATATCTGGAGTTCTACGTCCCAAATCCACGATATGATTATCAGGGACGCCGTAGTGGAGGGCTCCGGAAATCTCGACCATGTGGTGTTCTTTAACGTGCGCTGACATCCCACAGTACACGGACCTCTAACATTTCACCTCCATCGAAATGCGACCGCCGCGGTCGGGATCGAACCCTCGACCTCCGGGTCAGCAGCCGAGCACCGTAACCGCTATACCACCGCGGCGGACCTCAATGGCCACCAAAGCACCTCTTTAAAAATAAATTACACAGTGCTCTAAGTTAGTGAGTAAGTGAAACAACTGTATTGAAGAGACCAGCGGATTGAGGCCTGGAGCCTATAGGCCACGCCAGGGTCTTTCTCCCAGCCCCTGGCGCTGTATGCTATATGTCGGATGGCCCTTAGTTGTTCTTGCAGATCGTCCGCCGTGGTGATGTAGCGGTTACGGCGCTCGGCTGCTGACCTGAAGGTCACAGGTTCAATCTCGGCCGCGGCGGTCGCATTTCGATGAAGGGGAAATGCTTAGAGGCCCAAGTGTACTGTGCGATGTCAGTGGACATTAAAGAGCACCAGATGGTCGAAATTTCCGGAGCCCTCCACTACAGCGTCCCTCGTAATCATATCGCGATTTTGGGACGTAGAACTACAGATATTATTATTATTATGATTGTTCTCTCAGGGTCTTAAGGAGCCAGAGACATAACAAAGCAAACAAAACAGCTTTCGGGAGACTTTTTTCAACAAATGCGGCCGAAATACCAAAAGGAAAATACGATTGAAACCTGTGACGCACACAGACATTCAGGCACTGAAGTTTCGACTCGAAATTCTAGAATGAAACTTTGAACTTGATTTCGTCTTCTAATAATGAACTTATGATTGTGAAAGTAACGACAAAAACATCATACAAGAACTTATCAACTTCAATTGATTTATTATGTTGCTTTATTATCCCTTTAATAAGGCAACACCAAAGGGAAAAACGGCTTTTCTCGTGTTCGTAATCTACCCGTTCCCAATACCAAGGACCACCAGCCTTGCCCGGCCCGGTTAAGTCGCTTGTTAAGCAAGAAGAGACGCAAAAACAAAATGAAAAAAGCGACGCCACTTTGGACTTTCCACACTAACTCGCCGTGACGTCACAGATTCTGACACCGTCTTCTAGAGCCTACACAGTTCCCGCTCGGTGAAAATAAAGTGCAATGTCCTCTGAGGGGGCCAGAGAGTAATCATACCAGGTTGGAGGAAAATTTCGCATAGGAAATGCGGCTAAAATGCAAAAATACACTTTAATATTCATGGCGTACAGCTGACGTTCATGTGCTGAGAATTCTGCGCGAAATATGAAAATGAGAACTTGTCTTCGTTTTCTGCTTTACTAATGACAGCGAAATTAGTTACAATAAAGCTCTACATTATTAATTTATCAGCCTAAACTGATTCTACATTTCACATTAGTGTACCTTCAACACGAGCCGCCCAGCCGAATCAAAACAAAATTACGTGACCAAGAATGCACCTCAACCACGGATTCCTTGCCGCAGCAGCTCAATATTACATCTACATCGGCGCACAGCACAATAAAATAACCTCACCAGCGCTTCCGCCGTGTAAGCTACAGTGCACTTATAAACATGACAGCATATCCCTCCAGTGAGGTGGCAGCTTGTCCTCGGATAAGCTACACGGATGGCAGCGCCACCTGGCTTCTTGTGCCGCGCTGGAAATCACGTATGCCCCGTGTCGGCGGCTGAAATGACGTGCCGCATGGCATGGCGTGTTATGGACAACGAACACGCCATTCTACACCGACAGACTTGGCGGAGCCCCAATCGAGATTACCCATAAGCATAAATCACTAGGTGTAACCGTTTCTTGCTCTATCGCACGGACAGCTCCCACAGACTTTCTCGCTGAATCACTGCATTCAGCTACGGAAGTGCTATGGTGGCGATGTCATTACTCTCCCGTAACGGTCAAACTGCAAATATATGTATATATACCACACTGTTCGACGCTCACGTACTAACTTCTTCGCAATATTTCTGGACACAATTACGCCGAAAGATAGCGCGTAGACACACACAAGCGATAACAGTTTATCGAACACGTGTCGGCTGGCTGACACAGTAGTTTCTTGCCTGATAAAGAGGGTGTACTTCCGTACCTGCACCCTGGCACGTTTCCTGTGACGTAACTTCGTTTCCCCGGGCAATCCCTCTCTGCGTCGCTTCCAGTGCGCTCGTCGTAACGACAGAAGATAGCGCGCGACAAATCCCTGTAACTCGTCCGCTCGTTCACGACGAATTCGAGAAATTGTTGGCGGCAATCGATCGCTTAAACTCCAATGCAGAGGTCATTCGATGATTACTCGGCAAAGTGGCTCACGACCCCTTCAAGTGCCTCGTGAGAAGCGCAGTGTGACCGTCCGGAGGCGTCGACAACGCATGTGATGATGCGAAGCAGATAATCGAAAAACGCGATAACTGAAATCATCATCAACGTCGTCGTCGTCGTCAGTAGCATATAGGGTCATGTTGATATAGACAAGAGCACGCCTATCTCGCACCCAGGCGCCTAGGCTCCCGGCGGCTTACTCTCGCACCCACACCGTTTTTGTTTTGAACTGCCAACGCGTGTATCTGTTGCGCCAAGCTAACATGGCAAGCGGCGTGTCTGGGACTTTAAAGGGCCCCTGACCAGGTTTGACAATATTGAGCTGACGAGCGCAATTCATACATTGAGCGTTCACGATCACGTCTGCCAAATTTTGGAACGCTACGCGCCGCGGAAATGGGTCAAATTTCAAGCTGAACGCTGCTTGCCCTTACTTTCGCGTGCTCGCGCGTAGAGAATGAGGGGATGACGTACACGGCGGAATGGCCCTACGCAGATGGCAGTGCTGTGACGTCGGTCGCCTACGTAGACGGTTGTGCACTGACGTCGACAGCAGTAGCACGTGACACTGCGAAAATTATTTGACACGACAGGTGTAGTTTGTGAAATTTGTTGCTTGAATAGATGAATAAAACTTGAGAGAAATAATGAGACGCACAAAGGGAATGTGTGCGTCTTTTTCATTTTTGTTCAGTGAATTGCAGCGATACGCGGGGCTAATGTGCTTCCGTTTCGCATGCGTTCGTGTCCCCGCGGTTAGCGCATCGAGCAGACGCCAGCCCTGGAAACGAAAGTAATGTTCTGGCGCGTTCGAGCACTCATTATGCTCATTTATTCTAGCGCGTCCAAGTAAACGTAAATGCGGCACTGGCTCATGATTAGAGACCGGATTATAGGCAAATGCCTATTTTTTTCCTTGCGTTCCTATCGCGCCACTTTGATATATGAGCATGAATTAGGGGTAAAGGAGGGCTTTTATAGTGTTTTTATAGTGCCTATAAATGCCTATTTTTGGGGTTTGTGCCTAAATGTCCATAAGTGCCCATAAATGCCTATTTTCAAAATTGGTGCCTATATGAACGCTATTTAGCCTCAAATTTTGCTGTCGAGTACAGTTTGAGACCGTAATTCATGTTACCGGGCAAAATTGACGTTTCGGAACTTTATGAGGTGCAACAACCTGTAGTTCTCTAGTTCAACAAACATCCGGGAAGCAACCGGTAGCAGCAGTGAAATGGGATGTGCCGGCCACCTTGCCCCCACCGCACTGACATGGCGCGAGCGGTTGGAGCAGGGGGAGAGGAAAAGACGCTATTTCTGCAACCCTAATTGGGAGCACGTCCCAGCGTGTACAGTGTAATGGGGAGAGGAAAATAAAGGCGGGAAGAGGAGAGGGGAAGAAGAGGAGAGTGGCGTGTATGACCGAGGACGTGGCGGGCGGCTTTTACCGCCGGTTTTCCAGTCCAGTGTTACCATGGAATTGAAGCACCTCCTTGAAGACTTGGGCGTGGTGGGGGGCAGAAAACAGGAGGTGCCTGCGCGCAGCAGCAGGAATATGGAGAGCGAATGCGAAACCATGGAGTGCCGTCAGGGGAAAATAGAAAGTAGGTAAAAAAAATCAGATGTGCACATGGCTTTTGTTTCGTTTGTAATTTACTCTTAAAGGGCGCTTCACCAGATCACATGAGAAATTTTAGTCAGATACTGGAAGTGTTCGCGTTCCCAATGAAGAGCTTTGTACGACAAGAACTTTTTAATTGGTTCATTACGAGCCGCGAAAGCATGATGCTGGTAGGTGAGCTTGAAACCTTTGCCACTCGCAAGCCAAATTCCTTCACTGCCCTCTTCGGTAACAGAGAAACTCGGAGCCGGAAGATCACACGAAGTTGACGCATCAACACGCCATGCGCACGCAAGATTACACTATGTGCACATGACATGCCCAAGCCAGGTCGTGCGCACAAGCGGTGTTGTATCGTTTCGTCGTTCGCTCTATAGTGTACTGCCTGTTTCTGTGGGATGGATCCGTCTATGCGTTTGGAGAGGCTGGCATGGATCCTGTATCCTTACCACGACACAGCGCGTCGCACAGCTGGAACTGCTGTAAGGAACGATGCACCAAAAACATGCTAAGCGTTGTCAGGGCTGGCGCCGGCACGACGCGGGAACGGCGAGAACCCGAACACAAAAGAAATATAGGCAGCTAAGTCTCGCATCGCTCTCGATTCGAAGAAAAAACTAAAGAAAAGTGCGCACACATTCCGTTTGTATGTTTTAATATTTCTATTAATTTTTCATTCTTCTATTCAAGCAACAGTTGCACAAATTACACATGTAGCCTCATGTCCAGGAATTCTGGACATCGACAACTAGCGCCATCGCTTGTGTAGCTGCCGAGTGTGCAGCGTCACTCAATGGGAAACCACTTTTTAAACATTAATTACAGTGCAACGCCACAATATACACTTAAATCACTCCGTGTATATAATCTGGGTGCCATTATCTCACAATGCAAGCAATTTTGCTTTATTCCCATAAAAATTCTGGGTTCGAGGACCAATTTTATGTGCTATGTAGAACTCCATAGGAGAGAGTTTAGAAATTTATATAAGAACAATGCGCCTTCACCTGCTTAAATCATTGAAATTGCATAATGTCCATGACTCAATGTTCGTATCTGTGAAATTTGGCTGACGTTGACGAAGTTTCTGAGGTTCGACGGGCACTTTTGTAAAAAGGTGCATTGCAGTGAAGCCACCTGATAGGAGGGAAAGCGCTTTATAGGCACCGGGCGCGGGGACTGGTGGCGACGGGGAACTAATGGAATGGGAGTGCCGAAAAGGGCGCAGGCGCTTGCTGCGGGTGCGCGGGGCTGGACGTTCGTTTCTCTTCATTGTGCTCTCGTCGCTTGTGTCGTGCGCTGCCGAAATCTACGTGTGCGCGAAGACTGAAGATTACAATATCTTAAGGGTCGGCGAAGGATCGAAAATAAACGGAAAACATAACAGGAACGGGGGCGTGCAAAACTACAACTGAGGAACAAGTGCAATCGGCGAAGCATCCAGTAAAGACGAGAAGGGAATGGGAGACGTACGCTCTATTTTTTTTAATGTTAGGGGACAATGTTAACGTATGGACAGAATAACAAAGTATTAGGCAAAATTCGGCAGATCCCACGTATTGTGAGAACCGATTTTATGCGAATCAGCGAGTCTATGCTGCATTTTTTTTTTTAGCTTTAAGTCACGCGTAACGAGGTGGATCGACGTGTTTTTGTAGATGGAGTTGTGTGCACATAGTGTGCTTAATAAGCATGCCGACTACACTGACATTTAAAGGCTAACTTGTGGTCTGACGTAATGTTAGCGCTCATGTTAGAGAACAGACGTCAGTGTTATTGAAATGAAGCGCACGCTACGTTGCGATTCACATTTCGTGCCGATGCTGTGTATATCATACGCGTAGCGTTGATCAGAGTATTGTTCCGGGTCGAGCAACGCTTGAATATAGCTTGCAGATTCATAGGAGCACATATGTAATGTTTATCTGACGGTTATAAAAGCGGAGCCACCATTGAAATCAAAGGGGTACATAGTAGCACAAACTTAGAAAATAAAGACACGAGAAAAAAAGTATGAGGGAGCGTCCGACCTTTCTGCTCCCTCCTACTTCTTTTTCTCGTGTCTATTTTCTAAGTTTGCGCTACTATGTACCCCTTTGATGTTAACCAACTCGCCCAACAAGAAGTCTTAATAAAACCAAGATTGGCGTTAAGCCGACGTAACGTCTGTTTCATATGAGTACATGAGTAATGTTTATTACCTTGTCATGAAATTAGATAGCCAGCACTGCAACCAGAATTGACGTTGGTTGCACCGACATTTTTCTTGCGCATAGGATTTTTTCAAAAGTAATTTCAAGTCATGGCTTGGCTCTGTGGTAGAATATTTGATATCCGCTCAGAGTACCTGGTTTCGACTCCTGCTGGGATCCGGATTTCTATTCTTTGCATACGTCGGGTTCACGTGGCTGATGCCGGATTTTTTGGACATGCACCCGCTTAAATTATCAATGTCTGTTCTCGCCGTTCCTGGGTCGATCCACTGTGAATCACTTGTGCCTCATACCAGCATCCCGCGGCCCGTGATATACGCCCGGTATGTGCCGCACGTGACTGGAAAGATTTTCGCGCTACTCATACCACCATATCACAACCAGACAGCCATGTTCGTCTTATTTTCGTACCCACCTATGGCAATTTTGGTTAATGTCAACTTAAGGAGGCGACCAGGAGAGCGCCCAGATGTAGGCGGCTAGATAGAGAAATAGAGGCATTTATAGATAGAGATAAGAAATGCTTTGCGTTTAAAATAGAAATAGGAATGGGGATACCTAGATCTAGCTCCACATCGTAGCTTATCGCATTGAACTTCGTCTGCGGGGTGCACTTGCAAAGCAATTTGCAGTCGTTGTCGCTTTTATATTCCTTGATGTCAAGCACGTGGCCAGCTTCGTGCAAGCGGTGACCCTTCTCTAGAGCAAACGCATAAAAACGCGCACGCCGGCTGATCAAGCCTTGAAAGCCGCAACGCAATGTAACTGGCATCGCCATTAGTGCACGTGCGCTGTCAGTACTCGCCTTCCCGCCAGGAGCCCAACAGTGAGGAGCAGCGAGTTTGGCAGTTAAAATACAAATATGTTTATTTTACAACACTTTCGCCAATCGGGCCGGTCTCATTTGCAGTCCCGAAAGGGAGGAGGCATCGTGCCTCTGGTCCGCCTCCAAACGAAAGCAAACGCATAAAAGCACAGCACCACGCAAAGAAGCCTAGTCGACTGACGTTCCGACGGTGCTCCTGGGTGTGAAGACATGAAAAGAACATGTGTCATCCTTCTTGATGACTTGGCGACCACTGAACGCTGCCACGACCGCAAACGACTGCGGGGGAGTCTCCCTGGAGCCCGACGAGTGGCCCCGTTATCTGAACACATGTCCGACAGTCGAACGCTTCGTGCTTTGTTCAAGAAACACTGTTGCTGCCGCTTCTCTTTGCCTTGGGCGACAAACGAAACAGCTTACAGCTTGCGATTGTCTAAAAAGAATCGCCGCCGCTACTACTTGAATACGTTGCCGAAAGTAGCAGAGCCTTCTCCGCGTCGTCTGCTTCACATGCCAGTGCTTTCGCTGCCGCCGCTAGGGGCGCTTTAGGCACCGGGCGCCGTACGACGGCCGCCCGGTGCCTATAGTGCTTTCCATTGCCCCAGAACGCGAGAAAATTTCACAGCTTTTTTATATAAGGTTGTTTTTCTTGAAGCTGCTCAACCTAAACAGGGTATGAATACTATGGAAGATCTTAAGTTCATAATTAGCAATGACAAGTATTTGGTTAATTAAAGTAAATAGCCAAAAATGAGAATATGGCTTCGCAGTTCAAAGAAAAAGAACGAACAACACACATTGGTACTGATACGAATTTTCCTCTATTGAGTATAAGTAATTAAAGGTACTGAGGAATATAACAATTTATTTACAACTTATGGTTGAAAGCGGTCAGTATAAATGGACCTACATAATATATACATATTTATAGATCGCACTACAATATGTACAAGTTGTACTAGTTCATCGTCGCTTGTAAGTAAATAGCAGTAGTGATTGTCAAAGCTAATTTCTTTTAAGTATTTTAGTTTAATTAGTATGGATAATTATTAAAAGTTACAATGACCTCCCCAGAACTCACAGCGACTGAGACTTACTCAGCAGTATTAATGCACATTCGCACCCTGTCGATATAAGTAATCACTTGTAATAACGAATTCACCCATTTTAGGCGTAGAATAGAAGGCTTTAACTTACAAGGATCTATATACGGTATTCAATGTATGAAATTGCGATCCGAGACAGATAACAGCATGGGATTGTTCTTAGTGATAGCTATCGATAATTAGTAATCAGGAATGATTTTCGGTGAAAATCTGTTCAACCTATCTATTAAAGTGTCAAGAGAAGGGTATTTAAGAGGTTATGATTAGACTTTATCAGTGATAGATCTAGGCAATCATGAAGTGCGGGTAGATGGATAATCAGTAAATTATTCGACGATATTATTATAATGTACAGTGTTGGTCAAAAGTTACCAGGCCGCAGCGACCGGCCGCGGATCAGCAGCTCGCTACTGTCGGGGCGCTGCCATCGTAATCTCGCCTCGGCGCACGCTGGGGTCGAGCGTGCGCGTGGGAGGGGGGGGGGGGGGGTGCATCCCTCTCCCTTTTTTTCTCTCCTTGATAAGAAAGCCAGGAATAAAGTTGATGCGTCATGTTCCCGCACCGTTCGCTCTTCGAATTTTACTATCGTGGAGCGTGTAGCGAGAAGGCAGTGCTCCAGAAAGTGATGCATCATGCTTGCGGCCACATTTCGCTAGACACCGTATGCTTGTCTGTATTTTTCGACTGCGTAGAGATAATTATCGCGCCTTTAACTTGCTGTGGACGCGCCGTGGCTCTCAGACGTCTGCGCAAATGAATTTGCTGAATGTTTACGCGCTCGGGGCCGTAAAGGTATGCTTGTGTCCATTGCGACGTCGTTGTCATGCTGTCATGATTGGGTTTCGAGCCTCTTCAAAGGCAACGCCAATGAATGCGCTGATGGGGCACCCGCAGTGTTACGGTACACTTTTAAGATTTGTTCGGGGCGCTTCTGTGCAGTATTTCCCACCTAAAAAAGCTCACTTTCGTCACTTACACCTGTCCGTCTGTGCTGTGCTCAGGAAACGTAGAAGTGGACTCATGCTCCATAATGCCAGAAAGTAAACGCCTCACGCATAGGCGTGCACAGGATTTTCCATTTACCATAGTGGGGGGGGGGGGGGGCAGTTTGGGGCAGTTTGTGTTGCAGTGCCCCCCCCCCCCCCCCCCGGTCGCCGAGTCCGAAGAAACCAACGACACAGAAATTAAAGTCCCCAGCTTTACCAGTTATTTACGGGGTAAACAGTTATTTGCAACTAACATCAGGGGTGCCTAATTGGTCGCCATTCGCCATAACTTTCAAAACACCATGCGTAGCCATTACCCTGCGCACTAAAACCTGACGTGAAAGGCGACTCAGGAAAGGTAAGGGGCTGAATTTTGCGTGCCCTTTAAAAGACTGGGCTGGGGGGGGGGGGGGGGGGGGTGCAGCCGCCTACCCTGCCCCCTTCGCGAGCACGCCTATGGCCTCACGTATAATAAGAATTTCATGAAGCGCCGTCATATGTCCAATTAGTGCGTTGAGACTAAGCGCGCTTTTCTTCAATTTGTTGCCTCGATTTTAAATTGCCTGCTGCCCGTATGAAGCGCAGAATTATTCGTTGTCGGAGGGGACTGTGAAGTCAGTAGGTGGGCTTTGAATGCATGCCTCTGACCTGCGTCCGCGATCGGTGCTGCTACTCGCTCTGTCGAACGACGCCTTCTTGTTGGAGGCGCTGGTCGAACTCTCGGCGATCAAGACTGTCACGCTTCGCTCGAGTCAAGGAGGGAATTATTTGGTGCCGCTGCTGCTATTCTTGCGATATAACGAACTACTGTACAGCCGATGGTAATCGTAGACGTGATGTACGGTTGAAGAGACTTACTGTCATTGTGGCGGAACACACTCGTGTTGCGCAGAAAATTAAGAACGACGGTGGAGGCCAGCCGGATGGCCCGTATTCGCTAGATTAATCCACAAGCAGGTCCATATATTTAGGCTATGTGCTTATCACGATGTTCTTGTCAGCCACGGAATGGCAACGGATAGCTTCTGAATGGAAAATCTAAAACGCGTGGCAATGCATGGGTGGCAGGTTGCCGTTTCGTTATGTAATCCGTGTAGCGTTTCACTTCGTCTTCTGCATGAGATAAATGTCTCGGTGGAATACTATTTTGCGTGGCGTCGAACGTAGCTGAAGGCGGAGTGTAACACATGGAATGAGTGTAACGCGATATGCTGCGAAATAATCTATCTTGTCGAATCACCGCACGGCCAGTTGTCCCATGCAACAATTGTTTTGGTTGTATCATAAGTGTTCATAAGTTTTAATTTGCGTGTATTGCTCGGAGAAGCTCCTCGAAAGCTTCATGTGCCGCGAGAAAAAAAGAAGCTAATCAATTGGAGTTTATTTACCTATGAAATCGACGAGCACTTCTAATTGCAGGGTAGGATGACGGCGATTCATCGACAACTCGAAGCACATGGACACAAGTAATGCAAATGAGAATTACTTGTGTCCATGTGCTTCGAGTTGTCGATGAATTCGCCCTCGCGCTGCCAATTGCTAGCTTCCTGGTTAGCTCAAATTGGTAGAGCGACCGCCCCGGAAAGGCGTTGGTCCCGGGTTCGAACCCTGGACCACGACGAATTTTTCGGCAACTAAGAAGCTTTTCTTTCTGAGAAATCCAGTATGGATTTCCTTGTGGCTTCGCGCTACAAACGGGTGGTTGTCTATTTTCCCTTTCTTAAAATCGGATGTGTTATCCGAAGGTCACAGGTTCGGTCCCTGCCCACGGCAAGGTATCTTTTCGTCCACTTTTCCTTCTTCACATTTGCATTACATTTATTACTAATAACATCCCCGATATTTTCCTTGGCATTATTGTCTGTTAGCTCCCGAATAATATTGTGTCTAACAAGGAAAAACGAGCCCTTAAAAAAGGCCCCTCACCAGGTGACATAACGAATTTTAGTTAGACACTGGAAGTGGTTGCGCGCCCTATAAAGAGCATTATGCCGCAATAATTTTTTTAATCGGTCTATTAGAAGCTGAGAAAACCGATGTTTTGAGGCGGTTCGAAACCATTATGCGAGGAGGCGAGCTTGAAAACCTCGGCGCTCGCCCCGTGTAGCCTTCGCAAGCCAAATCCCTTCCCAGCCCCCCTTCGGCACGTGAGCGGGAGGATCACATGACGCATACGCATAAACACGTCCTGCGCACACAATGTCACGAGCGCATCACGTGATCGAACCAGCCCTAGCCGCCGAAACGCAAGCGGTATTGTGGCGGCGTTCTATGCGCTTAGTCTATGCAAGCTATGCCGAATGCGCCCTCGCCGATCACTTGGCTTTCAACCTATTACTGAGCATGAAATCTGCGACATTTGTACGGACGCGAGACAAGCGGAGCGCCGCATGAACATTTATTTAGACGCGGGAGGATAAATTAGCCTTATGAGCTCTGGAATCGCGATAGAAAATTAGTTTCGTTGTAAGGGTGGCGTCTGTACGATGCGCAAAGCGCGAGAACACGAACGCATGCGGAACCAGGGTTGCCGTTGGGTGGACTTGAAAAGGAGCCAGAACTCAAGCCAAAAGTAGCCAAAGTAGCCATGCCATTTAATATTACCGCCAAATTTGTAGCCAAATGGAACAGAAGTAGTATTATGAGCAGATTCTTTAGTATTGATCAATAAATAATACCATTTTGAGTCAGTAAGACCATAGAAAGCCACCGGTAAGTTGGAAATAAATTACGCGTGAGTGAAAGAATTATGATAAATTCATTACGCGTGCATATATTTTATGTAGAAAATATGAGTTCTTGCCAGACACAAAGTTATATTAGAATATTCCAGCCAGCAAGTGAGTATAGGAACATGTAAGTTGAAACAGATTTTCGTTGAAGCTGCAGACAAAATTCTGGTTGTAAATGAACAGACCAGCAAAACTTGGCTGCAGATGTCTGTTTTCCCATTTACACGAGAACACGCACTGCGCATCAGAATTATTCGTAAAACTTGCGCGTAGCATCACAATAGATGGCGGGAAGCTTGAGCACCGAGCCGGCCACGCGTTCGTCACCATGCACGCAACTTCGCCACTCCGTCGCGTAAGGTTGCCTCGATGCGCACCAGCCTACTGGTGGGTGGAGGACGACCGTACGCATCCGCTGAAGTGAGAGAAAAACTTAAAAACAATGTAATTCGTCTGCAAAAATGAGAAAAAATGGCTACCGAATGCGCCAAATCAGCACTTTAAAAGTAGCCCGAAAATAGCCATGGCGCCAACTGCAAATTTTTGTCGCCAGACGGGGGTCAAAAAGTAGCCAATTTGGGGCAAAGTAGCCACCAACGGCAACCCTGTGCGGAACGGAGGTAGATTAGTCTCGCATCTCGCTACGCTTCGCAGAAAAAATGAAAAAAGAAAACGCACAAATTCTGTTTGTGTGTTTTATTACTGCTCTCAAGTTTTATTCGTCTATTCAAGCTACAAATTGCATAAACTACACGTCGCGTCAAATAATTATCGCGGTGTCACGTGCTAGTGCTGGCGACGCCAAAGCACAGTCGTCTACGTAGAGGAGCGACGTCACCGCACTACCGTCTACGTAGGGCTACTCCATCGTGTACGTCATCCCCTCATTCTCTTGACGCGCGCCCGCGAGAAGGGCAAGGAGCGTTCAGCTTGAAAGTTGACCTATTTCCGCGGCGCGTTGCGTTGCAAATTTTGGCAGACGTGATTGTGAACGCCCAGCGTACGCATTCCACTCGTCAGCTCAAAATTGTCAAACCTGGTGAGGGGCCCTCTAAAATTTCCACTTCTTTCCTGCATGCATAGCGAGGGTCTCGTTCTGGCAGACTTGATGCCTTCAGGTAGTATGCGAGGGAATATTGTTCAGCTGCCAGCTCGTAGTAAGATCATGTGCTACGTGACGCCAACAGGCAGAAAAATACTGTTCCACACTCGCCGCCATGGCTACTAGCGGTGCTGACTAACACTCCCAGGTTTAAATGCACATATAAAGTGGACGGAAGGATGACCGCCGCCGTAGCTTAGTTGGTAGAGCATCGGGCGCGTTATTCGAAGGTCGCAGGTTCGGTCCCTGAGAGCGGCAATTTATCTTTTCATCCACTTTTCATTCTTCACATTTGCATTATAATTACCACTAATAACATCCCCTATACTTTCCTCGGCATCATTTTTTGTTAGTTCTCATTCATTTGAAACTAAGGCAGTATTGTTTCCATCGCGGAGAAAGCCGAGATGGTGCCTTGTTCAGCTAAATCACGTAGAACTACAACTAGTTCATTAATGAAGAAATGCGGAATTTCTGCTGGAGAAAACATGTCAGTAGAACATGTCAGCCATACGATATGAATAAAATCTTTGTATTCAACGTAAAATTTCTTAAGGCTGGCGTACACCAATCAACGAGCTTCTTTATAGCACACGATTAACCAATTAAAGGAACATTAGGTGCGTTTGAGCTTCGCCTTGAAGAGGAGAAAGCGCAATCGAGCCCCGTTCGCATCGCCTTCTCAATTGCCAGCCTCGCTTAACTTCTCGGCGCTCACCACGACTCTGCCGGAAAGAAAAGTACAGCCGACAGCAGCTCTAACTCGAACGCTCCGACGAGTGGCCTCGGCTCGCTTGGACTGAGGTCAGCGCCGCCAAGCGTTGAAAATGATATGCTTGCGGCAGTTAACGATAGATGGAGCGCACGTCGGTTTCACTAGTAAATTTCTGTTTCCAGTCTGCCTGCCCGGCGGGTCGAATGCATTCACTTGGCATCCCGTTTTCGCCACGGTTCGCTCGTAGCTACGTTATCGCGCGCGCCCATTGCGTTCGTTGTCGTATACTTATCTCGACAATGAACCATTGCGTGCGACAGCTTACGCACCTTTCGAGTTTGAATTCACAGCTGCTGTCAAAAGAAATCACATGGGTAAAAAGCAGAGCAAACGCACGTTCATGGCGTTTGTAAAAGTAGCACAATAAATAAATCTGAATTGCGGTGGCGTTGTTCATGTTCTGATTCATTAATTTTCAGACAGAGTGAATTGAACTGTTCTCGCAATTTAGAGTGTGCCTTCCTGCTCGGTTCACGCTGCATGGAAGATGTGGTCTTGGAGCGAAGGATTTGTGCGTGTAATAATATCTGGGGTTTAACGTCCCAGAACCACGATTTGATTATGAGGGGCGCCGTAGTTCAGGGCTCCGGATATTTCGACCACCTGGGGTTATTTAACGTGCACCTAAATCTAAGTACACAGGCCTGAACATTTGATTTGTGCGTGTTCTGAGCAAGGAAGACACGTGGATACAACCGAAAGAAAGCAATTTCAGTGCATAGTTAAAAAGCGCGAAGTGTCATCTTGTCAAATAGGATACTGACTCTTTAGGCAAGGGTGGTTTGATTTAATGGGATTTAGTTTTCCAAAGCGACACAGGCTGTGGATGCCGTAGTAGGGGCTCTGGAAAATTTCGACCATCTATAGTTCTTTCACGTGTTCTGCAGTAGCGTGTCTTCAGGCTGATAGCAAGGCGAAACAGCATGATCGTGCCATAGCTGATACACGAACGGCGACAGCCAATGAAATTTACAATACTTTTAAGCGGTGTTAGACGTGGGCTGATATAAAAGCATGCATCTAAGAATCGCCGGTTAAAGATGCCTCGAAGAGAAGCTGCTCATGTATCAGCTATGGCACTATCATGCTGTTTCGCCTTGCTATCAGCCTGGAGACACGCTACTGCAGAACACGTGAAAGAACTATAGATGGTCGAAATTTTCCAGAGCCCCTACTACGGCATCCACAGCCTGTGTCGCTTTGGAAAACTGAATCCCATCAAATCAAACCACCCTTGCCTAAAGAGTCAGTATCCTATTTGACAAGATGACACTTCGACCTTTTAACTGTGCACTGAAATCGCTTTCTTTGCGTTGTATCCACGCGTCTTCCTTGCTCAGAACACGCACAAATCAAATGTTCAGGCCTGTGTACTTAGATTTAGGTGCACGTTAAATAACCCCAGGTGGTCGAAATATCCGGAGCCCTGAACTACGGCGCCCCTCATAATCAAATCGTGGTTCTAGGACGTTAAACCCCAGATATTATTACACGCACAAATCCTTCGCTCCAAGACCACATCTTCCGTGCAGCGTGAACCGAACAGCAAGGCACACTCTAAATTGCGAGAACAGTTCAATTCACGTTGTCTGAAAATTAATGAATCAGAACATGAACAACGCCACCGCATTTCAGATTTATTTATTGTGCAACTTTTACAAACGCCATGAACGTGCGTTTGCTCTGCTTTTTACCCATGTGATTTCTTTCGAGCAGCAGCCGCTTTCAAACTCGAAAGGTGCGTAAGCTGTCGCACGCAATGGTTCATTGTCGAGATAAGTATACGACAACGAACGCCATGTGCGCGCGATAACGTAGCCACGAGCGAAACGTGGCGACAACGGGATGCCAAGTGAATGCATTCGACCCGCCGGGCAGGCAGACTGGAAACAGAAATTTACTAGTGAAACCGACGCGCGCTCCATCTATCGTTAACTGCCGCAAGCACATCATTTTCAACGCTTGGCGGCGCTGACCTCAGTCCAAGCGAGCCGAGGCCACGCGTCGGAGCGTTCGAGTTAGAGCTGCTGTCGGCTGTACATCTGTACTGGTAACATTTACTGTTTCAAACTATCCTACAATGACTACTGTAAGTACAGCATGCAAAATGCCCTCTATATAAGCCATAATTCTTTCTTTTGCGATCCTTAAGCCTACAAGCGCGAATGCGTGGCTGCACACTTTGTTGTTACTGTTGCTGATAATGATGATTACTCATGCCTGTGCACTTGGGTATTGGTCGGTTTTTAAAGCAACAAACTGCGATTCCACGCTTCTGCCGCGCAATATTACATGTGTTAAGGGGGGTTTCTGGCACTACGTTATTATAGTTTTCTTTTTCGAAACAGTTTCGAGCACCGGCATGGCTGAATTGTAGAACCCCTGTTTTCCATGCAGAAGTCCTGGGTTCGATTTCCGCTCGAGCCGAATATTTATATTGCTTATTTATTTGCATCTATCTCGAATTTTCGCCCTCGGGCAACGCTTATTTTTCGCTCGTGACGAACGACGCCAACACCAGCGCCGACAGCGGATTTTCTGCAAAACGAGCTCTTTAACGCTGTCGCGTTAAAACAGATCGCTCTTTTGTGGAATACCTAGCCACCAATGAAATCATGCGCTCCTCCAAAAACGTGTGGTTGGTGTAATAACTACAGTATCATGCCTCGTTCACATCAGCGACGCCTCTGATAAGACAAGTACTCACTTTTTCAAAGCAAGATTTTGGTTCACTGGTGAATAATAATAATAATAATAATGATAATAATAATAATAATAATAATAATAATAATAATAATAATAATAATAATAATAATAATAATAATAATAATAATAATAATAATAAATCATTTATTTAATGTGCTCGGGAACAACCATAAGGCCTTAGTGCAGGCGCACGCAGAAATAAAACAAAACAAAAATAACACAATACAGACAGCCTTCAGAAAGAGACATCAAATAAAAAAGAGCGAAAACGCAGAGACAAAAAGAAATCAACGCAAAGGGGGGAAGAATAAAAAGGCAACACGAGAATCATGGAATGGGAGTGAAAAATAATGTGAAATATACACAACTATGCAGAAGGCTTCCTGAAAGACGGAAAAGGGGGGAAATTTGTACAATGTGCAAAACTATGTTAAGACAGTGCAAAGCTCGGATCAAAACAATGACTGTGGACAATGAAAAACATCAAAATCAAGAAAGTTGACATTATAGAGACATTGTATTCTGTGAATGGTAGAGTGTTGGAAGAAGCTGGCAGGTACATGAAATGGTCGATTTTCTCTGGTTAACTTACGCGGAATTCGAAAATTAATGCAACTGAGAAGTAAAGGGCAGGATATCATTCCGTGAACCAGCTTGTAAAGAAATAACGGGTCAGCGCGATTTCGTTGGCAGTAAAGTGATGGCAATGATAATAATCCAGCAGTGCTAGAACAAGATCCAGAGTCATTTCTAGCAAAACGATGGTTGTAAATGCTTAGGAATTTTTTCTGGACTCGCTCAATGGCGTTACTGCTGGATTTAGCAATTTTATTCCAGATCACACATGCATACTCAAGTTGAGGAAGACATATTGCAGTGTTTAATTTGTGGAAGGCTGTAGGAGAACTGAATTCTCGAGAGATTCTGCAAACACAGCCGAGAGAACGATGGCCGTGCATGGCAGCACGTTTAGTGTGAGGAGAAAAATTTAACGTGCTATCCAAAACAACACCAAGATCACTGATCTCATAAACCTTACATAACGAAACGGTATTCAGACAGAGTATGGAAAAGACACGATAGATGTTTTGCGCGATATACTCATGAATTTGGTCTTTGAAGTATTCAGGGAAAGGTTGGAGAACACATAATAATAATAATAAAAAATAATAATAATGATAATAATAATAATAATAATAATAATAATAATAATAATAATAATAATAATAATAATAATAATAAGTGGGTGACCCCTCTCCAGTGACATCGCGGGTCTGTGTCTACCGCGCATTGCCCGAGGGCGCCGCTCGCTCGCTCTCAAGGTCCATTGATTTGAGCCGTTGATCAAGCTACCGGCCAACCCCTACGCCAGCGTTCAATAAACACCTTTACAACAACAACAACAACAACAACAGTAATAATAATAAGTTATAAGAATAATACATTATTATTATTATTATTATTATTATTATTATTATTATTATTATTATTATTATTATTATTATTATTATTATTATTATTATTTTCTCAACCACAAATTTTCTTTTTAAAAATGAGCACTTGTCTTATTAGAGTCGTCACGAATGTGAACAAGGCATGGTATACTATAGATATTGCATCAACCACGCGTGTTTGGAGCCACCTGTGATTTCATTGGTGGGTAAGTATTCGACAAAAAAGCGCTGTGTTTTAACTTGATCGCGTTAAACAGCTCGTTTTGCAGAGAATCCGGTGTCGGAGCTGGTGTCGGCGTCTTTCGTTGTGAGCCAAACAATAAGCGTTGCCTGTGGGCAAAAAATAAATAAACAATATCAACATTCGGCTCGTACGGAAGTCGAACCCAGGACTTCTGCATGGAAAACAGGTTTTCTACAACACGGCCACGACTGTGCTTGAAACTGTTTCGAAAAGAAAAACCTATAATAATGTCATGTAGTGTGAGGGGCCCCCTTAACACATGTAATATTCCGTGGCAGAAGCGTAGAATAGCAACAGCGTCACACATCTGAATTGCACAATGAGTGGTTGCTTTAAATACTCATCAATAAGCGCGTCATGCAAGTATTAAATAGGTACTGGCTAGTGACCTTTTAAGAAACATTACCATATAAAAATGTAAGCACGCTGTTCTTGAGCAATACGAGCAAAGAAACAATGACACAAGTAGCGGCAAGGAAACCAGACGAGCGCTGACTTCAAACTCGCGTGTACGCGTTCCTCGTTCTAAATAAAATGGGCCGAAATAGCCGGGTCACAAACCAAGACCTGATGCCATTGTGCAGACCGCAGAGCCAGCGAAACAAAGAGGTGGTTTTACGGTCGTGTACATCCAAATATTATCAAGTGTTTTACGCCCCAAAAGCACGTTATGATTATGAAGGACGCCATTGTGGAGGACTCCGGAAATTTCGACCAGCTGATGTTCTTTGACGTCCCCCTGACATCGCACAGTATGCAGTATATACAGCATTTCACCTCCATCGAAATGCTACCGCCGCTTCCGGGATCGAACACGCGGCTTTCGGGTCAGAACCCGAGCACTGTAATCGCTATACCACCGCGGTGGGTGGTCGGATACCTGAATATAATTGGTTTCATTACGCTTTCACGAACAGTCAGCAAAGAGGCGCCGACGAGCTGTATAGCATGTCAGGTGCATAATGAAATACGTTATTTCGGACGTCTTTCATTATGTGCACTAGAAACGTAAAGAGCGTTGTTTAAATTAAAGCGCCGTATTTAGAATGCTTAAATTCAGAACGCCATTGAGCAATCTCGTCCCTGTAATCAATCTCGGCCTTTATTTTAGCTCCTTTTTGAGCCCTGAAAAAAGATTGTCACTGGCAGTGAATATCGCACGGCCTGTTTCCTTCACTCTATAGCACAAAACAAAACAAAAAAAAAAGATCATTTGTAAAGTGACGCCAACAAACATTAGGTACGTCGAGTCTCTGCATATCCTCAAACCGCCATTACCATATCGTAGGCTGGTATTATTGTCTTGAAATTAGCTTTCTAAGATCACGAAAACGGCAGCGACGAAAGGACGTCCTTAGTTTCTAAAGAAACCCGTGGGGACCGACGACGATACAATTGGACGAAATATATTGAAAATGACGACAGGATGGGCAGCACGCCCTTTTCAAGCAAAGACAAGTGACTTGTGTGCACGCATTCGTTGCAATGTAACTGCCGATTCACGATCGAGCAGCCAGCCGAAGGCTCGTCGTACGCCTTGCGCTTATCAGTCCGCGATCACGGTTCGCCCTCGGTGGCGATAGTCCATGGTGGTGGTGGTGGTCAAACTTTATTGCCCGAAAAGGGGTCCTGAAGGACACTCGGCTAGGCGCCGGGTGTAGAGGGCACCTCCCACGTCGGGACAGAAAGCCCGAAGCTCTCCGCCGCCTCGCGGGCCTCCTGGACAGCCCGAAGTTGGTCTGCTAGTGAAGCACTTCTTAGCACTTTGGCCCACTGTTCCTTGTTCTTGGCGTAAGTGTCACTCGAAGCACAACCACATAACATATGGGTCAAATTTACGCGTTCACGACACTGTTCACACACATGTTGTCCGTCGTAGTCTGGGTCAATATGCTTCATGCGCCATATCGTGCTGCCTTTTTTTATGTGTATTGTCGTTTTGTCTGCCGCGCGGCATGCGTCATCGCGCCAATTTTGAAAGTTGAAGGTCCGTACGCCACGTGGTGTGAAAAACGGTGAACTAAAAGCGATGTCCCGAATTCCTGGGTATGCGAATAATTCTCGCAGTTTCATGTACTACTGTGACATACACAGGACCATTCCTTGTTGAACTTCGCCTCCCCCACATTGGTGTGCGCGCCCGTGAGATAAAGGGCACGAGGCATTCAGTCTGACATTTCACCTCCTTCCGGGGAGCGTAGTGTTGCAAATCTTGGCAGACGTGATCGTTAGCGCAATGCATGCATTACACTACTAGCTCGAAACGCTCAAACCTGGTAAGGGGCCCTTTATGGTGTTCACACAAAGAGGAGAAATTGACTCTGCGCTATTAGACCCGGCCAATACAAGGCTAACAGACCCTTCTGGCCTTTTAGCGGTCTGGCTATTGAATCATGTGCTGCCCTTCCCAGCCATACCGAAAAGAAGCAGACCCAGGAGCATGTTTATTCGATGGTGGACACTTACCATTTTGGACAATAAAAGGAGAGACCGTGTTCAGGAAACCGTGCCCGAAAAGGGACCATTGCATGGCTATGTTAAATCATTAACGCCTTTGTACAATCATAAAATATAATATTTGTTTGCTTTCCTGTCGTAGACCAGGTCGCGCATGTCCTTATTCGAAAATTTGAGTTTCTGTAAAAATTTATTGTGCCTATATTTACGATTTTGGGGGGCCTAAAACTGTGTTTTTCCTGCCTATTTTTGGCGCCTAAAACACGATTTTTTAGTGCCTAAAAATCCGGCCTCTACTCATGATACCACCACTCTCGTGCCAGTGAAAAGTGAAACGAACGCGCACCGAGGCATCCATCCCGCAGAAACAGGCAGTAGACCACAAAATAACGCTGGTCAACAAAACAACGCCGCACGCGTGCTCGGGGGCTGGGCTTCCTCGGCCACGTCATGCACAAGTGACCTTGCGTGCCATGACGTCTTGCCCTCGCCCGCATGCCGGAGAAGGTAGGGAAGAGATTTGGCTTGCGAAGGCTACGCGGGGCGAGCGGCAAGGGTTTCGAGCTCGCCTCCTCGCATCATGGTTTCGCGCCGCATCAAAATATCGGTTTTCTCAGCGTCTAATGCACCGATTGAAAAAATTCTTGTGGCATAATGCTCCTCATCGGACACACAACAACTGCCAGCGTCTAACTAAAATTTGTTATGGGGCCTGGTGAGGGGCCCTTTAAAATACGAGAAAGCGCCTATTAAGCCGTTCCCGCTTACAAGAAGTCGTCTGGGCACCACTGCGCCGTCTTTGGATGCTAAAACAATCAGCGCAAGATGAAGATATTACCCAGCACTGTCTGTGAAGATCACAACACGACGCGGGTTGGTGGTTTTCTTATGCAGGCACATGTTCGTGTTCACAGCTTTCGGTCAGAAACTTAATCTTCCAGGCAAATTCCAGCAAAGATTCTGAATTCACTCTCCTCACTGCAACTTGTGTCCTAGTACCAGACCCGACTTTAATCACGTCTTTCAAATTGCCCGAACCAACCCAAGCCGCGGTGGCAAGGGTCAGAACACCAGGAGCGATGGGAGGCTGCTCTGCGCAGCCAGCTCGCAACCGGAGCTACAGCTCCGGACAGTGGGCTGGGCCAGAGGGGTCGCCGAAACACAGAAGTGTCCGGCCATCTAGAGCGGCCCGAGGGCCCATCATCGTCCTGCTTCCACCTCGTCCCTTGTCACTCTACACATGCAATTGCGTCCCTCATAATCATAAGGTGGTTTTGGGAAGTTAAACCACATCAATTATTAATTATACACATTCAATTTTCCATGGAAATAAAGCGCTGTTTATACGCGCCTGTAAACGCGTTCCAAATTGAAAAGCATGGTTCTCGAGTTACTTTCTGCAGCCCACATTGTGTCTTCATATCGGATCCTGAAGGTTGCACGTTCGGTTCCCTGCCGGCCCCAAATTGTCTTTTCGTCCACTTTAGCTTCTTCACATCTATGTCACAATTGACTACGACACACTTAAAACAGAACAACTGATGTACCCCTATACCTTCCTTCATTATCTGCTAGTTTTCATTAAAGCATATGCCTATAGTTACACGTCCGCATCAGCTTACGCGACTCGGTATACCTGCCAGGGCTTCGTGGCTTTCAAGAACCGCAACAGCTGATTCAATAAATTTTTGTTTCTCGCGCATGTACGGGCCTGATCGAAGGGAGAAATGAGAGAGCAAGCTGTGTCTCAAATTAGGAAAACAATTTGACGCTGGCCAGCAAAGTTTTTCAGCTGGACAGCAACCCATGGACCCTCGTCCCTTCTTATATTACATACGGCAATATATAATCGTAACGAAGTGAATGAAAGCATAGCGGGGAAATTCCTCATTTCTTAATTGAATGAGCAGACGTTATACATAATAAAATTGAAGTGGGCGATAAAACTACTGCCCACAAGAAGGAAACGGAAACCGCGATCCCTGAACTACCGCACAGGGTGCCGTTTTCTCAACAACTTTCACGGATACTTAGGCACACTAGAACTAGTTCTGGGAGTTTTATCCAGCACCACTATACTCATGCTGTCGTCTTTTTGGCTTTATTATGACTGTTATTAAAGTCACACGCTCCCTTGTGCTAAGACGATTCGAAGGCGAAAGCCACCTTCTTCTTTTACGTCTTCTTTTTCTTCCCGGTCGATTGAATGAATGTTCAAACTGCACTTGTACGGCACAATTAAGATGGCGCCATCGGTTCACGCTTTCTGCGTCATTGACGTAGGCGAACAATCTCGCCCCGGCAATTAAGAAACAAGAGTGGGCGTACTACCTGGTGCTCTCGCGAAAGGCATCGGAGGCCACGCACGCGGACATTTTCCGGGACGAAAGAGACTGCGTGGCAAACGTGCGCCGCGAGCTCGCGTCGCTGGCCAACTTGCACGGCACGCCAGGCACAACAGGCGCCTCCAGAGAAAGCCGTTGGAAAGCTCGACCACTGAATGTCCCCAATGTATGATTAAGTGAAAGGGACTCTTTTTAACCGCTGCTAGTAAATTAAGCAGAGCGGCACGTTGAGCAAATTAATCGATGTTCATCGCTTTTGTACAAATCTGTCCGTGTTTATTCTGTAGTGATCATTCCGCGTTTATTCTGTAGGCTTCCCAATTGTCTCCTGATATAATGTTCTGGCAAAAAAAAAATAGGGGGGAAATTAAGGCAGCTTCGCACTAGTGGTGCCAAGCCTGAAGGAAGTGCGGACCGGGGCAGCCATCTTTGTTTCTCTTCGATTTCCACTTTGTTTCCTCCTCTCTTTCTTTCTTTTTCTCTCTTCCAGTTCTTCCTGCCTTTTCCCTCTCTTCATTTCTATTTATTTCTATTTTTTTCCTATTTTCTCTCTTTCTGTTTCTCGCTTGCTTCCTCCGTTTTTCTATTTTTATGTAGCTTCGTAAGCGCCACTACGCTTGAAGCGTCGTGAAACGCCATGTATTAGTTTGCTATCGTTTTCTTTGCAGTGTTCAAACAAATGGTGAACTGTTTTTTTTTCTTTCTTTTTTTTTCCATTTTATCTGTGCTATGTGAGTACAAGATCAGTACTTTTGTGTACTTTGTGCTATGTGAGTATTTGTAATGTCAGTACTTTGTGCTATGTGAGTACTGACTGCCATAGAATTTGTTTCATTTTGTTGTTTTGCATATTTTACCAATGTCATTGCTTCACTAGAATATTACTTCATGTACTTTTTTTTCTTTGAACTTGTGTTGTGTTCTGCATTGTGTATTTATGCCCCCACTCCTGCCTAAGGCCTTCATAGAAGGCCGGCAGTATGTAACAAACTAAATAAATAAATACGTGGTTTTGCCTGCGTTACGCCAAGCGACGACAGCATAGAACAGCCCGGGCCCTAAAGTGCGCCGCACTTGATATCATCGTCAAGGCGCTCGGAGAACAAGAGGAAGAAGACTTCTTTTTGGCGTGAGCGCGCGCTCAATATGCTACAGTTATGACTGTGCTATATACGTCGTTTTGCCAGCGTTACGCCAAACTACATGAGTCGACGACAGCATACGACAGCCCGGGCCGCTACATTTTAAAGTGCTCCGCACTTAAAATGTAGCCCTTGTGCAAAGTGATATCTAACTCAAAAACAGAATTGTATACAAGATCCATCAGCAAAGAATCATCTGTAGGAAAGGTTTCGTAACAGAGTCCGCGTATCCGTGTATGTCTGAGGCACACAAGTTTCAACAAAACAGTGAGACACACGCACTCTCTATGCAGTCGAGAAGTCGAAGCGTCAAAGCCAGTCAAACAGCATGTTCAAAGAACCGTTGAAGTGACTTCACAGATAGTCGATGTTGGACTGTCGGTGGCCATGGGCTTAATATACCGGAAAGTAAAAATTTCCAGGAAGATAAATTATACGAAGTTTTCGTTCGAGGAGGTGTCGCTGTGTAATGTGTCTGCGTGGGACAGTCGGTGCGGTGAAGTAGGAGGCATACCTCCTCGTCATCGTAAATGCAAGAACATCACGTAAATGGCACACGCTTAATTCGAAATACCGCGGTGCTTCGTACAAGCATTTGCGAGTGTGAAACATTCCACATCACCTATCATTAGTGTCTGCTTCCACGATGCTTAACGATAAGTAATAAGCAACATTCTGCAGTGCCGGCGTTTTTAAGTCATCGCAAAGTCTGCGGCGGGGGAGGGGTTATTCAGCAGGCCCATTGTGCGGACATGAGAGCTCAAGTCGGTTTGCGTGCCGATCACAACAGCCCTCGAATGTCGGCACGAAGTGGACCTGACGACCTTGGCGGCGCACACACATATATATTACCGCTATGGCGTGCTCCCCGTCGTAGCGAGCTTCCTGCTGGGGCAGGAAGTGGGGATCCGCCGTTCACCTCCGCTGCTCGGATGGAGCCATCGCGAAGCGACCGCTCGAGATGGCTCGAGGCAATCTTGATGACGTTTAACCCACCGAACACTACAGGCGTATCGAAAACGCCGCGGTGAACAGCTACCTGTTGATTTGAAACCACTTAGAGATGTAGCATTCAGCTCTGAAGGGCCGATAAATGCGTCGAAGATCATTGTACTGTCATACTGTCATTTATGAGGAAGCCATCTGTTCTAGTTGGCGTCGCCTTGACTCGGTAAACGTCGGCATGCTGATTTCTCCGCTACGTGATCGAGAGAAGAAAAAAAAGGTCACAATTTCACCGCAAGTGCGAAGCAATGAATGCGATAGCAACAAATTGGAATGGCACGCGAAGAACGGCAAGAAGCTCGAAACTTGCAGCGCGCCGCTCAAGCACAAAAGGACGCCCTTGTTACCATGCATGTTATTTTTACCACTCCGGTGACAGACATTTTCCCGTCTAATTTGCACACCGGAAACATCCAATTTGCCAAATTGTTGCGATGCATACGGCGAAAGGGAACCAAATTTAATGGTGCAAATGAATATATGGGCGATAGGCTTACTGCTGAGGTCACTGGGGCTGTAATCGTTGCGTTGTGCTAAGTTATGGATCACGTGATTCCTTTCTTGCTAAGGGAAAGCGGACAGCCAGAACGCGCGATTCTATGTGTCCTTTCCTCTCGAATCGGCCTCGTTTTGCACGTGCACCGCCATCTGGAAACTATAAAAGATTACAAAGTGTGCACATTGTTTACGGAGGCATCATGTACTCCGTACTGCTCTGTGTCGCAATGCACCATGCACGCGAGGGAACACCGCGTAGGCTTCCATCTTTACCGCGAGGTAGGAAGTATCGCGACGCATGCCTGACGAAGCTTAGAACCGGCAAGGAACCAAGTTTTCCGCGCACGTATTTGTAGCGAGCACTTCGTAGAAGACGACTGTGTGTGCGTGCTGGGGCAACCGTGACATAGGCGGGAGCAGGGCTCTCCTCCGCAGGACTGCGCTTGTCTCGTGGTTCCTCGGTTTTTTTTTTTATTTTTATTTTATTTTTATTTTATTTTATTTTATCTTTATTTTTTTGGGTGGGGACGCAAATTTTATTCACAGTGGATTACCAACTTGCCCAACGCTCTGTTCTTCTAAGCTCTCCATTGGGAGGGGGGTGGGTGACAAGTTTCACGCAGCGTCCGCACCCCCCCCCCTCCGCCGTCGTTAAACTCCGAGCTCCGCAATGTATGCAAGTATGAAAATATAGCGATGACGGGCTTCTCACGAAGACCCTGTCCCCCCGCGGCTTTCCGGGGTAAAGGTGGGAAGCAATTAGTTCTTTTAAATATATATATTCTTTTTATTTATCTATTTCTCATTTTTCTATGTAATTGTCATTGACGATAGCAACTGTCAATTACATGTTTGTTAATATACATTTCTGTAAATACATGTCTGTAAATGACCCCAACACTAGCCTTCGGCTAAGGGGTCATACAGTGTTTGCAATCGATATGTATTTATTTCATGTGAATAAACTTCAAACTTCAAACTTCAAATCCAACATCAGGAGGTCCTTGGTCGCTTTTATCTTCAAAAAACATGCGCAGCCAATAACCCAGTGGATTGAAAGATGTCGTAAAGGTTCGACCGTGTAAAGGTACGGGGCAGGGTTGGCGCGCCCCTTTACGTAATGCTTTGTGTGCGCTTATATATGCGCATGCTAAATGTAAAAACGCATATGAGCACGAAACACATTGATGCCTTGGACATCGCCGCTGCCTGCGATTCAAATTTCGATGGCCTAAATCTAGTTCACAAGTTGCATCGAGTCGGCGAAAATATTATAGCTGACGAAGCAATTCACTTTCATTTTCTTGGTCATTAGACAAAGTCATTGTACAGAAGCAGCCCTTGCAGTAATGATTTATTGATCTCCTGTTTGATTACTTCAGGAATAATTACTGATTACTTCTAGCTTAAGAGAAAATTGCAGCCGTCCTGGGCAAACAATCGGCTCTGCGCAATCAATAAATCGCGATTTCTCACGGGCGAATATGGGTGCAACAGCCCACATGTTTGCCTCTTGTTACAAGTGGCACCACTGGGGCATTCTTGCGAGTGCGCAGCACTTAATTTTAGGCAGATATTAAAAAGTATAGCCCATCAAAGCGTCGAGACTAAGGGCACTCACCAGGCCACAGCGGCCGCATTTCGCTCGGGGTGAAAAAAACAAAAGAAAACGAAAAAAAAAATACGATGTAATTTAATTTGGTTAAATACCCTAGATGATCAAAAATTCATCTGGAGCCTCCTAGTCCGCCGTGCCTCATAATCATATGGCACTTCAAATCCAGAATGTTTGTCTTTTAGGCTGAAACCACCGCGAGGTGCACGCTTTGAGGGGCTACTCTTTCCACCCGGGTGCTCATTTTAGGACTTTCGACGCACTCAGGCACTCATTTACGCGTGTTGTGTGTAAAAAGTAGCTACGAGAAAGTGAAGCTACCGTCGCGGAAGTTTAGAAAGCTGGAACACCGAGGCTGTCTCACACACAACCTCAGCGATAGCAGCGTTGGCATGCCGATTCACGTACAGCTGCGCCTCTGGCGGCGGCCGCTGGCTCCATATGAAACTGAGGCGGAAGTTTCGTAACCATAAGAAGTATGAAAGGACTGTGGCATAAGCATTAGCTTGCCGCGCTGGCGTCCAAATCACTTGTGTCGTGCTCTAAAGAAAAGGGGGGGATATATATATATATATATATATATATATATATATATATATATATATATATATATATATATATATATATATATATATATATATATGTGCACATTCGCGAATGCCATTTTGTTCTCTTGACAAGCGCGACCTGTTTGCAAATGCCAACCTTTAACACAAAGTGCTGTAAACGCTGCGCGCTATTATCACAACGGGAGTGTGTTTCTTGACTGCAAGCACGCTAGAGGGCCTATTTCATCACGAAATGCTTTTATAATGGTAGGAACAGCGCGAACGTAAAGCACGTGACGAAGAAGGGACACATACGACGACACGAGCTCGTATGTGTCCCTTCTTCGTCCCGTGCTGTTCCTACCATCATGATTCACCAACTTGCCCAGCAAGCTTCACTTCTGGTTTTATAACTTTCCTAAAACCAGCGAACTAAGCAGCTTCCAAGGCTTCCGTATCGGTGACCAAAGCAGACGACAACGGCAGTGAATTAACTTTTCGGAACAGTTGTTGGCACATGTCCTATGCTGTGTGCGATGATGACACCGTGATTTATTTACAAAATGGCTTAGAAGGGGGGGAAAAAGCAATAAAGAGAGACAACGCGAAAGCGGCAGCTAACCGGCGTATGGCTGGCGGCGCAGTCCAATTCAGCACGTGACAGCAATACTACCCGCGCGGTGGCGCCACGCTATGTCCTCGCCTAGAGTTACTGTATATGCTACCTTTATACAGTAACTCTATCCTCACCAACCGACTCCCCTGAATAAAGAGTAAATTAAAGAGCTAACGCACAGAAACCAAAATAGCCAGGAAGTGAGGAAATAGTCTGCCTTGCCAAAGGTTCCAATTTTTATGAAGTAGAAAACTGAGAATCACGCAATTTTATCCTTAGTAAATATACATTCGCGTATAACTGGGAGGCGACGCCTTCTTCCAGCCGTGGACACAACATAAGCGGTAGATGATGACCGATAAGGTATTATCTACAACATGATTAATTAATATAACCAACGTGCGTTTGTTTTTAGGGGCGAAGCTCCTTAGGGTGTGGGTCTGTCTTTCCTCTGTAGTTGTAGTAGTAGTAGTAGTAGTAGTAGTAGTAGTAGTAGTAGTAGTAGTAGTAGTAGTAGTAGTAGGTAGGTAGGTAGGTAGGTAGGTAGCCACGTGTAGTGGAATGTACCCACTCCACGTGATAAAGATGACGATGACGCAGTATAGTGGAATGTACCCACTACACGTGATAATGATGAACTATAAGCGCGTTCCAGTATAGTGGATTGTACCCACTACGTGTGATAACGATGACGATGACGCTGATGACCATGAAGTATAAGCGCGTTCCAGACCACACATTCTCTTTCTGCCATGGATGAAAACGATCGAGCTTCGCCCACTCATCATATTCACTTCGTGGATATGGCGTGATTTTTTTTTATTATTCGTGTAGCTCAATATTTTATATTTATTTATTTATTTATTTATTTATTTATTACACACTGCCAGCCTGCGTACCAGGCCATACGCAGGAGTGGCTTATTTTCGCTAATAAACCAATGCTTACAAAGTTACAAAGCCGTAATGAAAAATTAATTATTACTGAATACTGAGATACACTGCTTCCCAAAATTAAATGCATAATTACACAACCAAAACAATAATACAAAAACACCAAATATAACATAACGGAGGCATAGTTATCAGAAAAACATCACTTAACACGAAGAACAACACTGCATAATTCACAAACGAATGCGTCGTTAACACAAATTTGTTAAAATAAATTAAAATAAACAAAATTCAAGAAGAACTATCGGCAAAAATACGAGTTTAGAACAGTTTACCAGATGTGCATTTAAACATGAATCATTTGTTGTACATTCTACCATATCGGCTGGTAAACAGACAGTTCTACAGACCTGCTGTTCTGAGAAAAATATTTTTTTTTTATTTTTTTTTAGTGTGTCGCTATATAAAGTCTTCCAACTTTTTTTAGAATGACGCGAGTGTACCGCACATTCAAAGATGCTTGTTTAATGTATACATCGCCTTGTAATTCCTAAATTGATCGTGAAGAATTGTACTTAAAAATTTCAGCCTTTCCAGTACTTCATTTTTGAAGTTTTTTTTTCAAGTTCTGCCATCTGTGGGAGTAGTGAAGGTGACGTCTCCCAGCTGTAACAATTACAGACAAAACGCACAGATTTTCTCTCAACCCCTCCAATTTTTCACATGTTAGACAAGTACAGAGATCCCACACTACAGCTGCGCATTCTAAAGATTGTTTGATAAATGTCATATATGCCAGTAGTTTAACGTCCGCTGTGGTATTTTCAAGCGTCGCTCTCAGGTAGCAGTTTTTTTCATTGCCCTTTTCGCCATTACAATCGACGTGGTATAGACTATTTTCTGTAAGACATCTGGGCGCCGCCATCTTGGGCTGTTACGCCGTTGTTTCGTTGTTTTTGTACATCGCGATGTGTATAATAAGGCCATGAGACATCGTGTGCACCAACCCAACCGTTTTCATGCGTATGCGCCTACCGTAACACTGTTTATTTAGTTGTTAAAGATACAAAACACAAAGGTTAACAGCCCAATACGGCGGCCCTCAAACCCATCCGTAAAATAGTCTATAGACGATTTTCCGCAGCCGGTTTGTTTAATCAAAACTAGATGGCGCCACCACCGCACCGTGGCCTTCTCCTGCCACGGCCGTTTCCATGCCGTGGCCTTTGGCAGCGCTGCTCAATATCTCTCCATCCGCGTCGCGTCGTCTGCTCGGCGTCCGTCTGCGCGCACGCGAGTGATAGCGAGCAGACGGCAGCACCGGAAAGGTCAACATGCGACACCTGTGGATGCAGTTTCCTTCCGCATCGAACATATCACGTCATCGTCCTGCGCTGTGTGGCCCGTAAGCTCGCAACCTACGCATTTATTTACTTTATATTTACGTCCTGAAGCTTCGAGAGCAATGTATTCGTCGGTACTTTGCAGTGTTTCCAAGATTCATTCTCAAATTCTCGGAGACAAGGCTTAGCAGGCATGGCTAAAAAACATAGCTAATCTCAATAACAAAGACAGAACATACCTGATGCTTGGTCCCTAGCGTGAGATGACACGAAGCGATATCCGATTTCACCATTTATTTATTGCTGTGAAGACAGTGGGCGAGTAGCAAGCGCGATTTCGGATCGAAGCGGGCGGTCGCGTCTGCATGGGTGCTGCCATGTTGGCTTCTAGCCCCAGCTACTGGCGCTTACGGCCACGGCCGCTTCGCTGGCCCAATGTACCCAGTGCATTGGCTGGGGCAACTGGCTGGGGGAAGGCCAGTTACGGTCACGTGATGAAACATGGCAGCGCCCGTGCGCCGCTGCGGAAAATCGTCTATACCAGTGGCGTAGCCAAGGGGGGGGGGGGGGGGGTTCAAGCCCCCCCCCCCCCGAAATTTTTCAGTTTTGCTTGCGTATATATGCACGCACACATACAAACGCACGCACGAACATACATAAAGTATGGTTGAACCCCCCCCCCCCCCCAAAAAAAAAAATTTCTGGCTACGCTACTGTGGTATACCATTTTTGGCCGGATTTTAGTATTACTCCGAATTGTTTATTTATGTCTAGAGGCCTAGCTCTGACAAACTGTGACCGTCAATGTGGTAACTAAAGAGACAAGGTTGTCTTTTCGTGCGACCCCCCAATAATTGCCACCTGTCACATTACACACCACGTTTGCAGTGTGGCTTAATGCAGCGTTTTAAGCATTCTCGATCACTTGGACTACGAATGTAATTACATAATATACAGTAATTCGCGAAAAGATTTATTTTTACAGGAAAATTTAGTACGACTTCATTATAGACTTTAGTATGATGTGATTAATGACTGTCTCGTATTCTCTAACCAAGCTAAAAAATTACACTGCATCGGGCGACAGATTTAGGATATCCAAATATTTGTATTGCATGTATTTTGCAGCATTACAAGTAAAACTGTTAAAACAAGAGCGTTCGTACCCAGAATGAAATGTGTGTCGTGCTTACGATGAAAATCAGGCCGCTGGTATATACTGTAATCTGTTTCATACTAGTTTGTAAATAATAAATAATTCGTGGTGAAACACACGTACGGATACATGTGTCAAGCTTTTTCCTATTTTTTTTTCTTTCTTGGTAGCGCATATACAGATTGCCATTCAATAGTGTCAGCAACTTAGCTTGTCTCCTGCAGTGAAGGACCCTCGTCATTTAAATAGTCGCACACGTGCGCGGATTTAAAGCATGCGTCACAGTCTGCGCTATATCATTTGTACACCGGCTTGCCGCCCTTGAAAGTTAACATACAAGCACTCTTGTTGAGGACCTAGCAAGTCAATGAACGCGTAATTCAAAAAATTGTTTGCAGCATTTTTCTTTTCTCTTTATTTAAACCGCACGCGAACTAAACCTATGGATTTCGCGCGACGAGAACTTTCGAGTGGCTTCCAGCGGAGAACACCCGTGATACCCGCAATAAATTCCACCAAACTAGACTAACAAGAAAAATGAAAAAAATAAACAAGGTACTCGCCACCGCTCCAGAGGGTGACTTGTTCAGCCTTCTCCGAATCGTGTACGTTTCAGTCACCATTGTCTTCTAGCATCAGTGCCGCGGGATGTCTGTGTTCTGTCGATTTAAGCTGAACGCCCTTGTAAACCGAACAACCCGAAAGACCGGAATACGCGACTGAAAGATCGTAGTGTGCGAGCGTATTCAGGAAGGGGGGCGGGAGAGGTTGATGCAAAAGTGACGCATGCATATCAGAGAGTATACTTTGCGCACGCCCGAAATTCTGACAGAAAACAAGAACCAGCTGCGATCATCGCGTTTGTAGTACTCGAATTAACAACGGCGGTAACAAGTAAAGTGCACACGTGAACCCGGTAAAGTTTCGCGATTTGTTAAACAATAGCCGGTTATTTAGCATTCATTATACACGGAAGCTATTCAGTATATACGCAGTTTCATTCTGGTGTTCGAGGCCTGTTCACGGCTCGCTACCACATCGACGGCGTGCTCTTACGAAACACGGCTGGGATGCACGGCCGAACGGATCTACCCGGCACGGCGGGGCGTGCGGCGCCGTCACAACACGCATCTCGCATCGACTGGGACGGCCGAAAGCGCCGGGCACGGTGCCAGCAATTAAAACAGAGCCGGCTCGGGCCCGCACAGACGGCTGCAGCGGGGGGTTGCCTCAAATAAAGGGAGCCGCCGCGATACGCGTATACATTGAATCAAAGCCAGCCGCCGTTTTGATCCAAAGCCACACGCGCGCGCGCGCATAGCGATCGAGCAAAGGCACGCAGTGCAGCGAACTCACGTCGTTGTCGGTGCTGTCTCGTATCCGCCGCAGCGTCCGCCGACGGAAGAAAGATCCGAAGCGGGAGACCCCGCTCTCGTTCCTCTTCATCGTGGTGGCTTCATTGTATCACCACCGATTTGGCACAGCCACACACACAGACACACCGAAGTTGCATCAGACACGGCAACAAACACATGAGACAAAACAACACACGCCAGCGAAAGTCTACGCGCGCGCGCGTACCCGTGGGAGCGCACGGTTGTCAACGGGTGCAGCGCGGATCGCCAGAGGCCGCCGCTGTACCCAGCTGCTCCGCGTGCGCTAGAAACTCCGTGAAGCTTGCCGCGGGGCCGCTTTTCGCGTACACACCCATTCTGCCGGTGGTGACGGCGGGGCCTGCCCCAAGGACGCCACCCTTACGTTCCGAGAATTTTCACGCGGACAGGCACAGCCGGCTGTCGACAGCCTACAGAACCGCGCCAACAACGACCGAAACGTGCTGCGCGGCACCGATCTCGAAAGCGACATTATTTTGCTAGGTAGATGCCAGAGATGGCAGCACCCTCCACAAACGAGCGATAGCGCGGTTAGATTGAATCCAGCTGCAAGCGCGTGAATACAGTACCCCGAATATCTCTTTCGTTTTATCCAAAAATGTGTCTAAATGCGCGGACGTAGAACGCAGTCCACCGCGACACCACGCCGTTAACGAAAGAGCAAATGTAAAAAGTTTTAGTGAACAAGCTGGGCAACTTTCGAATGCTGGCTACCCATCTCACATACAGGTTTCAGTAGCGGTAACTTTGATCAAGAAGCTTCAATTCTCGGAACAGTCCTTCCCAATGTTGAGTCAGTAAGGCCACAGAAGCTTGTCGTAGTTCCGTATATTCACTTGGTTTCCCACAGATTGCAAAATGTCGCAGCGCGGGCGTGTGTAAAGGTTACGAACTGAACACGCGGTGAAAGACGGCCTAGTTGGTAAGTGGTGTTTAAGGAAGGAAAAAACAGCGCATGTACGGGAAGTAGCGAAAGAAACACACGAGGACGGGCGCTGTAAAGGTTGTTTTTTCAGCCCCGAAACAGCTATCGTACTTGTGCGATATGATTGTTTCAAACGCAAAACGAGGTTGTTCTAAGAGGCACAAAAATCCCTTCGTCACGTGGGCAGCAGATGTGATCTATAACTAAGATACCTCCTTCATGTGGCAAGCAGCACACAGGAAAAACTGGCCGCCGTGTTAGTGACAGGATCCGGGAACAAGCTTGTAACGTCAAGAGTGGTCGCGATGGTTTGTTGGCCTTGCTCTGCAGCACGTGTGACGGCAAGCCGCTTTTGCGTGACACAATAATACGAAGGAAAAAAAAACAGAAATAAACCAACGAGAGAAATTATCGAGGCAGAGAGAGAGGGGGGGATTTATAGATTAGGGCCTGCCTGCGTCAGCACTCCCTCTCTCGGACTGTAACAATAAGAATTGACTTTGCTAAGATTGCAAGCTGTTCGCGCGTGGCAGTTGTGTGCTTCTGTAATGGTTTTTCTTTGTTTTTTCTCGCATTCCGAGAGTATATATATATATATATATATATATATATATATATATATATATATATATATATATATATAGTTCAAAAAAATATCTCAAGCACGTAGGAAAAAATTGTTCTCGGAAGGACTGACGTTTCGGCCGCGGGACCGGCCTTCGTCGGAGTGATGCACACATGCGACATCAACGCAATATAAGACGAACAATGACTTAGCGTAGCACTATTATTGGCTGACAAGCGATTGTTAAAAGCACGTGGTGAACAGAAAAGCAGTTGTACAAGATACTATCAATGATCTCGTAAAATCAAATCAATTAGGCGACAAGGCAGTACGTTCTCTCGTCCCGCTCAGTCCCATCCCTGGCAGGTTCTATTTGCTGCCCAAAATACATAAAGAAAACTGTCCTGGTCGCCCCATTGTTTCGGACATTGGCACCGTTACGGAGCAACTTTCCCGCTACGTTGATGTAATAATCAGTAGTCTTCCATGTAAATTCTCGTCCTATCTCAAGGACACAAACCATTTTTTGTTGGACATTGATGACCTCGTTATACCAGATAATTCCCTGCTCGTGACTTTAGACGTGGTTTCACTGTATACCAGTATACCCCATAGCGATGGCATCCAGGCAGTAGTTCATGCGTACGAAGGATCGTCTGATGAAAACCCATTGGAAGTGATACATTAGCTACCTTATTGAAATTAATCTTACAGCTTAATAATTTTGAATTTAACGGCTCTAATTATCTTCAAGTAAGTGGAACATCAATGGGCACTCGCATTGGACCTAATTACGCTAGTCTTTTCATGTCGGTTCTGGAAAATGACTTCATTAGAAATTGCGCGTCAAAGCCACTTTATTATAAGCGATTTATAGATGACATTTTTCTCATCTGGCCCCATGGTGAAAATGAACTTTTATCCTTCATAGCTGATTTCAACACCGTTCACCAATCTATTTCGTTTTCGCATGAATACTCTCGTTCTACCATTAATTTTCTGGACGTCACAGTTGCCATATCTGACAACAAACTAACCACCAAGCTTTACAGGAAACCTACAGACAGGCACCGTTATCTTCACTTTAAAAGTTCGCATGTAAAACATTGGAAAACGAGTATACCGTATAGTCAGGCGCTCCGCTTTAAGAGAATTTGCTCAGAGCAGTCAGACTTTCGTGAAAACTGTGAACAACTCCGCGAAGCTTTAATCCAACAAGAATACCCACCCCGCATTGTTGAGGATGCCGTTAAGAGAGCCGATAAGGATTTGTTCCGCGCTAAGAAGCAACCGTCAGTTCAGGCACAAAATAACCTGGTCCTAACACACTCAGCATCGGTGCCAAACGTTTCTTCAATTCTTAAAAAACATTTCAACATACTAGCGCAGAGTGCTAATCTTAAATTAATCTTTCCAGTGCCACCTAGGGTAGTCTTCAGACGGTCTCGTAATCTGCATGACATCCTAACTTCATCTAAGACAAGCGTTCCCGATAATGTCGGTTGTCGACCTTGCAAGAAGCCGCGATGCAAGGTCTGCGCGCATATGAAAACGTCAGATATTGCTAAAAGCACTGCTTCCGAATTCTTCTATAAGATTAAAGGTAATTTCACGTGTGACACCTACAACTGTATCTATTTGCTCGAGTGTTCCGTCTGCAATTTACAGTACATTGGACAAACCGAAACGCCCTTCAGATACCGATTTAACAACCATAAGTGTCATGCTGCCACTATTCCAAACCTTCCGCTATCAAAACACGTGCGCATTCCGGGCCACTCATTTGATAATATTACAGCTACAATCCTTCAATCTGGTTTCCGTTCATTCCCAGAATTTGGAGACATTCGTACGTGGCGCCATCTCTCGGCGGCAGCAACCGCATCCTGCCATAACTGAATGGGAAATATGCGAAAAAAATCATATCTTTTGAAATAAGCTAGTTATCAAAAACGACTCCGGGATCTATACAGCAGGGACCTACTGGAACACTGTGGCGAAATTTCAGTATCGCATTACAAAACCTGTGGCTTCCCTACACGATTGAACACCCCCATTGGAAATACATGGGACCCATTGTTAAATATTAAACACTCTGGGAAGCGACGCGGTTTGTAGTGCGACACTGTAATTTTGACAGAATGTTTAATTAAGTCTCTGCTTTCCAGAACCGGGAGTCGTTTTTGATAACTAGCTTTTTTCATGAGATATGATTTTTTTTCGCCTACTTCCCCATTCAGTTACGGCAGACCACCGCTGTCACCGACAAGAGAGGGCGCTACGTGCAAATGTCCCCAAATCCTGGTCATGCCCACCACGAAAGAGAGCTTCGAGAATCGTATTTAATCTATAAATTTAAGGCCGTCACTTGTGGTATGAATGAAAGTGCTGGCAAACTTTCCTTTCTACCCATTTAGTTCCTCTTGACTTCCCCCGTTATTATTACCGCTACATTTTTACGCAGATAGATTAGTTCCCTATTTCATTTCATTTTCTCTCGGATCATGACGAGATGTTGCGCACGCGCTTATGTTGATCAATAATCTGTGCTCAGTTGAACCTATCACGTATTTTCGTTTTGGTGACGCATATGTACTGTCGCTTTATTTTTGCACTCCGTTTTCGCCCGCAAATACGCATGCGTACATTCCCGTTTTCTTGTCCTATCACGCGTACTGTTCACCACGTGCTTTTAACAATCGCTTGTCAGCCAATAATAGTGCTACGATAAGTCATTGTTCGTCTTATATTGCGTTGATGTCGCATGTGTGCATCACTCCGACGAAGGCCGGTCCCGCGGCCGAAACGTCAGTCCTTCCGAGAACAATTTTTTCCTACGTGCTTGAGATATTTTTTTGAACTGTTACTTCCGGGTCCTGTGTTATCCCTTCATTATATATATATATATATATATATATATATATATATATATATATATATATATATAAGGAAGGAAAAAACAGCGCATGTAACAGTCCTTCCCAAAAACAGCAACGCGCAATCCGCCCTCGTGCGCTGCTGCTTTGAGCTGTACAGGTGGCGCCACCAACGGCGAACGGTGGCGAAACGCGGCAACGCGCGGCCGCGCGGCTCATAGGCGCCTTGCGCAAAGCGCCCGCTACTAACCGTTTCTACTTTTTATTCAATTTACATTCTGGTTTGATATTTGCACTGCCGACGCTGCTCCAATAGACAGCCGTGACATTTGTTACGTTGATTGTTCTATTTTATTTGTTTGAAAATGACAGGCCCGTTTATTATTACTGTGCACGGGCGTGATGCAATACACGCGTTTCTAACGTGCATGCGTTGAAGTTGTTCGCGTGATCTGCTAACACAGACGAAATAAAAAACTGTTGCAACATAAAACAGACTTCTTGTTTTATTGAACACTCTAAACAGCACAACAACAATGTAGCACATCGCGGTTGTATGCTTGCTTAGGAAACGCATAAAAGACACACGTTTTCATCTTTGTACAGCACTTAACTATACGGCCAAAAGAAAAAAAAACGGTTAGCTAACTTGACGTTGTAACAGCCGCCACACAGCTGCATAATAATGTGTGAAAGTACTATAGTAAATGACCCACAATCATTCGCACTGTTTTTTTTATTATTATTTCACAGACCGTACAAAAAATTGAGGAACTTCGAACTGCATTACAACCACATATTTCTGAAAATCTAATCCACTTTCACCGTCGAAGCCACGATCCTCTATCACATGTGCTTTAAATTACGCAGAAGAATACTCAGGTTTATATATGAAATGCGCACGCGCGGCATTACTCAGATTTATATAGGAAATGTGTACGCGTGTAGCTAGATTCTCGTATGCTAGATTCTCTTTTGGTACGTGAAACTCCGCATAAAATGCGATTCTAGAAGTAATGTTCGTGGACTAGCGAGCATAAAGAAGGGCGACTACTTACAGCCTCACTTACCTTTGTAAAAACTGTATTCCAACTGCAATTCAATATTAACCGACGCAACAGAACAACCCACTTGCTACCACACAGTGCTATGAAGCAGACGCGCGAAGCCAGGCGTGGTGTTTCAACCACGGTGGTGGTTTCAACTGTAGCACAATCGTGCGCGTACAGTAACGTCGTAAAGGTTGCCGTCATATCAGCGGTTCCCACGATGTAGCACCAGTTCCCCTTCTCGGGTCATCAAACCGCTGCTACGCCGAAAACTACACTCATAATTGACTGTCAAAGAAAAACGCCGTCTTGTAGGAGGCCATCTTGTACAGCCAACGAACAAAAGTGCACGACTGAAGGATCTGAAGCATTTCCGTTGATGCGATGGCAGCTGAGAGAAGTCAGGGCTGACCGTCCGACGTGTGGCCACCACCATTACACAATTTTAACTTCGCAACATCCAAGAAAGACACGACGGAAGCGACGAGCCGACGAGCCCACCCGATCATGTTCGGTGCGCTGGTGACCGCACCTCCGCACAGCGCGCGCTCCCACGGCAACCGAAAGAAATAAAAAAAAAGGGGGGGGAGAGAGGAGTTGGACTTGAAGGAAACGAAGGCGGTGGACGCAAGGAGGTGTCTAGTCGTCGGTGCGAAATATTTTCGAGAGATGGCGCTCGTTTGTTTTTGCACTGTTTGAAGCAAGGTCGGGTTGCCTTAGAACGCGTAGCTATAAAGGCGAGATTCTGTAACGAAGAAGAACAATGTACATGCTGTGGGGGGGAACTAAGGAAACAATGGAACATGTACTGATTTGAATGTGGCGATATCCACCCAGATATACGTGTGGGCACGAGTCTACATGAAGCCTTGGGTTTTAGGGACAACGGAAAGCTGAACACGTCCGCGATAGAAATAAGTAAGAGACGGTTAGAGTATTGGTGGCAGAAAAGTAGAGATAAAGGACAAAAATGAAGAATGGGAAAAATAAGGTCATTCTGCCTTAAGAGGCAGAGAGATGGACCGTGAATTTATATTTTTCTTTGCTATAATAACATAGATTTAATCATTGTAGATAAGGCATTAGGCCAACACAAATAGAAAGTTTTTTTTTTCGAGCCTGGTGGCAGACATGTCACCGCCCCGTTATAAAGGGGACGCTCATAGCATCCATCCATCCACAACGGATGCGCAAACTTCATTCAAAATGCATGGGATCCTATGGCGGTTTGCATGAGGGTGCGACCGCGTTTGCCGAGCGGTGGCGCCACCATACCGGTGCACGAGGCGGATAAACTTTGTTGAATGTTAGCGCTTGCTTGATCCCTTCTGTTGTCATGTGTCAAAATTTTGCTCTACGTGGTCAGTTAAGCAAATGGAAACCGAGGCCCACGTAAAAAGATTCCCTTACTTTATTCGATAATATGACGCGTTGCTCATGCAATCACGGAAGCTAAGAAAGGGAAAATACTCACCTCCCCAACCAATATTTTGGATGACCCCGGGTCGGTCGGTCCTGTCGCTGAGCCAAGTTCTTTGTTGTCTATGGCGGCTGCGGAAGTTCGGCTCATCCAAATCGATGAGTTCGTCCACACCATCATCGTGACGTCCATAGTCGTGCGCACGAGGGGGGGCAGAGGGGGCGCCCCCCCCCCCCCCCCCAGTTACCTAAGAGTAGGGGGGGGCGCAAAGTCGGCCCTATACATTGACTTAATAGGGGAGGGGGGGCGCTGCAACGAACCTTCGCCCCCCCCCCCCTGAAGGGGAACCCTGCGCACGCTTATGGTGACGTCATAGACTCGGACGGCGCCTGCTATAGGTCCTGCCGCGGCGGGATCTTGCCAGACATGTAGAGGTTGCTAAAACAAAGTAACAGATTACAATTACCAATACTTCATTGTAAAAAAAAAAGAAAGAAAAACCGGCAGATCCCACGCATTGTGGGAATCGATGTAATGCGAAGCAGCCAGCAAGGAGCAAATCATGCTGTACATGACATGCATGTCCTGATTTTCATGTTACCACCTGTCATTTATGTTCGTCATACAGTCACGTCGCGCAATACTAATTTGCGTGAATATCAAGCTAGCCAACTGGACGCAAGTGCACCATGAGCGTGGGGTGTAAATCACATTGTACATGACATGCATGTCCTGATTTTCATGTTACCACTTGTCATTTATGTTCGCCGTACAGTCACGTCACGCAGTACCAATTTCGGTGAATACCAAGCGAGCGAAACGGCCATGAGCGCGCCATGAGCGTGGCATGCAAGTCATGCTGTACAAGATATATCATGATTTTTATATTACGACTTGTCATTTGTGTTTGTCATACAGTCACGTCATGCAATACCGAACTTGTTGTATATCAAGCTAGCGAAACGGCTGCGAGTGCACCATGAGCGTGACATGTAAGTCGTGTTGTACATGACATGGGTTTCATGATATTCATCTTACGATCTGTCATTTATGTTTGTCATACAGACACGTCACGCAATACCAAATTTAGTGTATATCAAGCTTGCGAAACGGCCGCGAGAGCGCCATGAACGTGGCATGCAAGTCATGTTGCACATGACATGCACGTCATAACTTTCATATTACCACCTGTCATTTATGTTGGTCATGCAGAAATGTCTCACCATACCAACGGCCGCGGGAGCACCACGGCCATGGCGTGTAAACCATACCACTCATGACAAGTTAGTCACGATTTTCATGATATGACCAGTGATTCATGTTCGTCATACAGTCATGTTATGCCATACCAATTTTGGTATAAATCTCATTAACGATACGGTCTATCTAGCCGCCTACGACTTTGTGCTCTCCAGGCTCAAAGTCGCCGAAGTTCGCTAAAAAATGCTTCACATTTAAAAAGCAGTTTATAGCGTCGAGTGTGGGTGATCCCTCAATTTTTCTTGCAAATAAAGAATTCGCGTTTACATAGCCGATGCACGTACTGTTAGGTGGCTGTGTATTGTTAGGTGGCTTTGTATTGTTAGGTGAGCAACTTTGTCATGGCTCAGAGAGCATATTTACGCATGCACTGCTGGTTCATGCGTGTGGGCGTGTGGGGCTTTCTGGAACAAACATTTGTCTGTAATTACAGCGTATGGCCTTGTCTGGTTCAGGGTTGCCGTTGGGTGGACATGAAAAGGCGCCACAACTCACGCCAAAAGTAGCTAAAGTAGCCGTGTCATTTGGTATTATCGCCAAATTTCTAGCCAAATAGAACAGAAGCGGTATTATCAACAGAGTCTTTACTATTGATGAATAAATAAAACCGTTTTGAATAAGTAAAACCACAAGTTTAAAAAACTAGCGAGGCCTGCGCGGAAGGCGCAGCACGGTCACAGCGAAAGCTGGAAGAGCGGCCTGGCCTGTTTCAAACACTCTTGGGGAAACTACTACAAGCACACTTGCATGGTGCGCACTACGCCATAAATCATAATTTTTGTGTAGTGGGGAAGCGTCCACTAAGCCATTATTCGTCATTCTTCGGAAAAGCGCGGTAACCGCTACACACTTGTAACGCATTATGTGCACTTTGTTGACGCTGTGGCTGCCGACGATGAAGAATTATGCCTGAGGTTTTTGTAATGGCTTGGAGCATGGAACGACCCACTCGTTACACAATTCGCATTGTGCGACGCCTGCTTGTTACTCTTCTGTTCTAAAACGCTTTACAACACAGGTTAACGCGATTCCTTACCTGACATGAAGCCTGCATAGGGTCAATTTGAAATACAGTTTCAAGCACCGGCGTATAGCTTAGTAGTATAGTGCTGGGCTGCCATGTAGAGGGCCCGGGTTCGATGCCCATTCCGTTTTAGGCATTTTTTATTTATTTAGTTTTTTTTCTTATTTCGAGCGATAGTGGTTACGGACACCGGCGGCGGCAGCGGCGGCGGCGGCGGACAACTACGGCGCAAAAACGGCCCTTGTTGTGATCTCATAACAGCTTTCGCTGTAAAAAGAGCCATGGCGCCAACTGGAAATTTTGGTCGCCAGCGGGGTCTAAAAGTAGCTAATTTGGCGCAAAGTAGCCCCCAACGGCAACCCTGGTCTGGTTCTTCTTCTTCGCTGTCTTCGTTTTATTTTTTTCACTGGTTTCCTCTTCAGAATCATCTTTACAGAGATCAGTATGCGGTCCATACCTTTGTATAGGTGCTGGTCTCGCCGCTATGTTTGTAATAATTGTTGGGGTTTAACGACCCGAAACCACGATTATGAGGGACGCGGAGGGGTCCGGAAACTTCGACCACCCGGGGTTCTTTAACGCACACCTAAATCTAAGTACACGGGTCTCAAGCATTTTCGCCTCCATCGAAAATGCGGCCGCCGCGGCCGGGAATTCGCTCCCGCGACTTTCGGGTCAGCAGTCCGGCATCGTAACCATTAGACCACCGTGGCGGGTCACCGCATGTTTGCGATGAAGTGTTGGACGGTACGAAGGTTGCTTCGCTCGCGGCAGCGCCCGCCTGTCCTTACGACAACTAGGTCATAGGAGTGCTCATACACCCTATGAAGTCATTTTCACATCACGGTTCGCGCGCGTCCTTCTATAGTCCTGCTAAATCGGTGTGGGCACATGTGTGCCAGCTGGCTCAATGAAAAAAAAATATTTTTTTAAGCTGCATAGGGCCGTGTGTACTTCGGTTAAATCTATCTTACTAGAGAAAAAAACAAATTCACAGCCCAGCTGTCTGCCCCTTACGGCAGAATGTCCTTACTTTTCCCAATAATCATTTTTCTCTTTTCTCTCTACTTTTCTGCCACGAATACTCTAACCGTCTCTTACTTATTTCTACCGTGAACGTGTTGAACTTTCCATTGCTGTCGCAAAAACCCAAGACTTCATGAAGGCTCGTGCCGAGACGTAGACACCTGGGTGGATATTCCCACATTTAATCAGAACATGCTCCGTCGTTTCCTTAGCTTCCATGGAGGAAGCTAAGGAATCTCAGGATTAGTGCTACGCTAACTTCTTGAATGTTATTCCCTTCTACTTGAATTTCTCTTTAATATTGCTCTCCGTGCGATCAATGATTTTTTATTTATCCGGGGCGCATTGGAGTACACTGACACTGGCGAATTTTTTTTACAGCTTTGGCAGCTTCCTGTATAGTTTGCTCTCTCGTTTCTATGGGTACTCGCATGGCCCAAAGAGTAATGTCGTCCGCATGTGCACCCCGGTCGCGGGACCTCCGTACAGAGCATGCGCGAGTCTTCGAATCACAATATTCAACAGCAACGGGGAAATGACCGCCCCGTGGGGGGGGGGGGGGGCTTGTTGGGTGCGCCCCAAGGGGCGGTCATTTCTGTTGTTGCCGAAGGGCGGTCAGCAACAATAAACATTGACCTAGTCACATCTGAAATATTAACGCGATAGCGTTAAAGAGCTCGTTTCGCAGAAATTCCGGCGTCGGCGTCGGTGTCGGCGTCGGTGTCGTTGGTTGTGAGCGAAAAATCATCATCTTGTCCGTGACCGAAAAATCGAGAAAGATGCAAATAAAATAAATAATAAAAATTTTCGGGTCCGAGTGAGGATCGAACCCGGGTTGTCTCCGTGGCAAGCAGGTGTTCTACCACACAGTCCATGCCTCTGCTTGGAAATACTGTGAAAATAACTTCCTCTGCTTGGAAATACTGTGAAAATAACTTCCTCTGCTTGGAAATGCAGTGAAAATAACTTCCATGCTTCGCAAACGCAAGCGTCCTTTATATAGGCGTCGCAATATAACATGTAATATCCCAGGAATATTGCGTGGTACAAGCGTACATTGCCATCGGGCGTCAGAATATGTGACTATCATAACGATTCCATAGTTTAAAGCCAGCCACCCATTACAAACGGCACACACCTTACTGCGCGTATTCCCTTAACACCACGTAGTGGGTGCATAGCAAGTTCGAAAACATTTCCCACATTTGCAGCGCATAATTTCTCCTGGTTTAAAGCATACCCATTACATAGTATGCACTAAGTGATTGAAGTACGCACTAGGGACGGGATATCGCTATCGCGTTCAACTCTTAAAGGCGAAGCTTAAGGGTCCCCCCAATTTTTTTTCAGATTTGACTAGGTCAATGTTTATTGTTGATTTCCTTCCGGTGGGGAAGGCCTTTATATAGTCGAATGTTCTTCCCCACATCCAATTGAATTGAGTTCAGAAAGGATGGCGTCGCGAGAGATGTCGTCGAAAGCTCCTTCTAAATCTAATGCTAGGAACAAGTGTTCTCTGCCTTCAGAAATTTCGTTCAGCACTTATTCCTGTAGGAGGAGGAAGGCGTCCTGCGTAGAAAGACCACAACGGAAACCCAGCATTATGGCAGGGAAGAGGTTCTATTCTGCTGTGTAATGTTGTAACCTTGTTTGCACTACCCATTCAAAGAGCTTTCTCGTGCACGACGTGAGCGATATTAGTCTCAATGTGTCTAGGGTAGGCTTTTTTCCCGGTTTCGGTATATAGTTATTATATTTGCTTACTTCCATTCACCGAGGTCTATCCCTTTGTTCCAGTAATGTTCGTTGAAATAATTAGTGAGTCCTTCTATTATCCTGTCGCTCAGATTACTAATCATTGCGTTGTTTATTCGGTCTATTGCAGGGGCCGAATTGCGCTTAGCTGCTTGAGCTGCTGCGAATACTCCATTCGTTGTTATAGGGGCGTCTCCTTTCACGTTGGGGTTCCCGCGTACTTGATCGCACTTCCGGTTGTTTGGTTGTTTCCGGTGTGTCTGACTTTGAGTGCTTCTATGAGCTCCTCATTAGTGCCCGGGAAGTCATCCGCAATTCTCTGTATCAGTCTATGCATTGTAGACCTAGACGTGTCAGTTTCCAGCATGTTCCTTAGGACTGCCCATGTTCTCGCTGTGCTCAGGGTGTCCTGTAAGGAGCTACAAAACTGGACCCAGTCCTTTAACCTTCTGCTGATAATATATTTGCCTATCCGTTTGCCTCCTCTGAAAGCTTTGCTATTCTTCTGAGAAGGTGCCGGTTTAGTCGTTGTCTCTTCCACCTTTTCAGTTGACTCCGTCTACTTTCCCAGAGATGTAGCAGATGTCGATCTACTGTTGCCGTTTCGGGCCGTTCGCGCTATTCGTTTAGAGTTTTTCTCGTGCGCCTGGCGTGTAAACTCAGTCCAGTCCTTGATACACACGGGCATATGATCGGGTAGGTCGTGTTTTCGGAACTTTTCACAGTTCGTCAACACCGTTTCTGCTATGACCCTGTGCAGCCTCGGTGTCGATAAGGTTGCGCTGGTCCTCGTCTTTTCTATGTGCACCGTGTCTAATTTTTACGCTGAGCAGTTTAATAATGGAATACCAACTAGCCCAATCCCACACTTTACGTCGATAAGGAGGTGGCGAATTTTTCTGACACCATCGCCTAGCTCGCAGGGTGTACCCGCCACCTCACCCCAAGCTGACTAAGGAAGTAGCCACAGCATTCCGAAGACTAACACGTATATGCACGGCATCCTACTACATCGAATCTACCCGACGCTTCACGCAAACAACCGCCCGATATGCGACGTGCCAGACACACTGGTACACCTAATATTCGAGTGCCCGTGGCGCCACGAAGGTGGCAATACCCAGCCTGCAACGATCGCACGTGTCAACCTCCTAGCCCAGACGTGGTAAGCCAAGATCACTACACGGGACCTAGACGACCAACGAGGACTCGTCGCCAGGGTCGGGGACGCGATTGCGTCCAGAGGATTCCTGGAATGAGGGATCTTCCACCTAGGGTGACCCCGAGCTTACGAGCTCGGGAACACTGTTTCGGGACATATTAAACGTTTATTTCATCATGGTTTCTCTCCTCTCTATTTTTCTAAGTCGTCTGTGTCTCCGTTT
>JALIZH010013865.1:0-116773 GCA_030522465.1 Rhipicephalus appendiculatus | reverse complement strand
ACGGAATCGCTACAATGACGCCTATAAGGCCTAAGACACACATGCCAATGACTGGTGGAGAAGTGATATCAGTGTGCACTAACCAACGTACCGACGACATAAATAAAGCAGTCGGATAGGTCGTCATCGAGCACGCTTTTCACTTGTTTCTGTTTTTACTTCATGGCAAAACTGCTGCAACTTTCTATAGACCTATTTCATTGAGACCATATGCCTTCCGCACGATGAGCAGCTGACTTTTACACATTTTCTTCAAATTTATCCTACATTCCGCATGAAGTGTATCAAAACGTGGTACTAAAGAAGCAGGCTTACGAATTGCTTGTGCATTTCATTAATGCACATTCGCTCGGTCGACCTCGGAGGTGCTATCGAAATTACCCCGGGTCTTTTGGTCGACTGCGAAAACGCATATGAATATGTAGTCGCAGCACATGTGAACCAGTAAAGAAAATATTTGTTTGAAATTTGCGCACCTTGCACTCAGTCGCGTGAAGCTGGGGCACAGAAGGGTTAGTTGGCGCTCGGCTGGTCCTGGCTTGTCCAGGTGCACGTGCGTTCACACGCCAATGCACAGTGTTAACATGATGACATTGTAAATCACGAGTATTGGCTATATAATGATCTGGTTCGATTGGGAATCGCTTGGCAGTCAATGCACCAAGTAGCTTAAGGTAACTTATCTTAATTAGCTTAACTATGCTATTTAGCATAGCTGACCTAAGTTGCATAATTCGAGGCTTCGTCCCGATTACTTTGCATTCTCAAGTGAACCTAGTCCTGCGTATTGCTTAACTATTCTGATTGGGTTACTTGGCTTAATTTACATATTCAAGGCTTGGTCTCGATCAGCTTCCATCACAAGTCAAGCTAGGCTTAATTAGCCTAGGTTGATTTTTGTTTCTCGGTCTCCATTAGCAGTGTGATAGTAATGTAGGAGAACCAAGCGCGCAGGACGCACAAAAAAAAGGTCGATGCGTCAGTGTTTCGAGACGAGCACATTGGAAGCTGTGCATGCTTTCTGTATCGGAATCCACACGTACGAATGACCTCGAATTTCATTTCTGCATATTATGAGCCACTTCCTTGAAACAAACGTTGACGTCACTTCCTAGCTGGTTTGTAGTTTTCAGTTTTAGTGTATTTGTTTTCATATAAAACCTACATGCTTACATAAGCATACAAGGAGGAGGTCCCACACCACTTGGCTGAAGGGGGGACCAAGAAATGCGCGTTATATGTACAAGCAGAACACAACGATGCCAACAACGTGGAATAAGTCATAGAACGAAAGTGTAATACGAACTGCAAATAGGCGAAATTAAACAATTATAAGTGCAACAAGAACTCTGCTTAGAACAGTTTAGAAACATAAAAACACCAAAATATGTTGACTAACTGAATAATGGATGATCGAAGAAGAAAAAAAGATGAGCAGGTGTGGAAATAAGAACAGTGCCATACGATCGGCTACTTATTGTGCCGTTTCATGATATACATGCTGGCGTCGTTCTCTGTGCAGGTGGACGGCCTGAAGTCCTCCGTCATCCTTCGCTCTGGCTTGTCGTGGCTCCTTTTCAACGTTCACCTCGGGGACTTCAGCGGCAAGTGCATGGCGAATCCGTTCCAGCGGGTCGAGTTCCTCAAGAAACGTCTCGTTCCGGGATGACGCGGTGGTCAGAGTCGGAACGCTAACCCGACTCGCTCGTCGCGGGTTCTGAGCGCCAGTGGTTTCCACCTTTTCTTCTTTGATCAATACAGACTGCAGGAGCGAAAGAAGCTACGTGTCTTGTCTTTTGCGCTATGAAAATCTCATATTAAATTATTTTTGAAAGGTACGACTTCAATTACAGTTCCCGTAGGTGTGGTAACTATTCTGTATAACCGATGTCACGCAGCGTTCTCACTGAGAAACCCGGCGTCCACAGCGAACGGAGTTCTCCTGCCACCATAAATTCCACTTTGTTCATGCTGGAATATACGAACAGCTCAACAGACAAAGACTGAAGAAGGTAACAACACACAGCGCTGACTTTAAACTTTTGCACACAATCCTTTGCAGCTGGGCAGTCTTCCTAGTCCAGAAAACCGTGGACGCTGATCATTTCCGAGGTCAGGCAGATCAAGTTAAGGGGAAAACTTGAAACCTGGACTTCTCAATGTGCTCGAATCCACTGCCTTACTTATCGCCTTGTTGCAAGCCACCACGATAGCTCCAAGCTATGATAAGCACGATGAAGCAATTTAATCTGAGACTCAAGCGGGAACCTTTCTTAGCTTCAACGCCTTCATCCTGCTCAGAATTTTGCGAGGCACAAAATGCGGTACCAATGCTACGTCCACGGTGTGGTACAACGATTCATCGGCATACGGCAGGGGTCTCAAAGTCACTTCATCCAGCGTGCTGCACTCACGTGATGTAGTCCTGCAAGGGCCGGGAGCAAACGTTTTCGTTTGAAGGAAAACATTTCCCATATGTGCGAGTAACTTTTGAAGGAAATTTCGTGCCAGGATTCAAAACATGTCGATACCGGTTTCCAATATCGCTAAAATTTGGACGCCGATTCTGAAATACAGTTGTTTTACGGTCAAGTTTCAATGCATGGTGACCACATGGGGTACCTCAAGAAGACGATGCTTTAGACCAGTCATGCCTGTCTAGACCACGAACATATTTATTAAGAAAATTAAAAAAACGTGTAGGCCGAAGACAGTGATCGCAGCGTGTTTGAGACCTCAGTCTATGCTGACAGTTCCCGTCGCAGCTTAAAGCCCGAGTCCTTCGAGGACGGAGCGCGTCTGGATGGCGTCTGTTCGACGTGACGCCACCTTGCGTCGACAGAAGAAAGTTAAAGAAAGCACCTCTCCGTTTCTTTCGTGTCGGAAGGTTACGGAAAGCTCAACGTAGCTTACATTACGCGCGTAAGAAAGTGTCACTACGTTATTCGAAGTGCAGACAACCTTCGCGGAGACTTCCAGCCATTCTGCTCAGCAGTCATCCCGTTTGGACAGCACAGTAGCCTGCACCGTTATCGCCTCCGATGTTGCCTTAGCGAAACTACGTATCTTCTTGTCTTCTTCAGAATTTCAGTGATGCCCAAGATTACCTGTGTCGGCTTAGCTCTCTATATAGCTGTCTCCAGTACGTATTCGAACACATCCAGACACGCAGGTGACCAGGATGACCTTTATTTACGCTTGAGCCTAATACGTCATCGCGTAAATATATTTAAAACAAATAGCAGACTACTCAGCCTTTTTATTAACACTATTCGCACTCTGATCCACTTTCTCGCCGCCCTACTGCCTGCCAGTGAGTATACGCTGGCACTGCTGTTGGTAAATATTTTGGCCTTGACCTTCGTGCTTTCTGAAAATTTTCTCGCATTTCTTTGTAGGTCCCCACGCCAGCGACGAATTCCTGACGCGTAGATCGAACGTTGATTGCTTTCCTAGAAAAAGATGAAACATTTGCACAGCATAAGTCAACGGGCACACCACAACACTTTAATGACAACGCTTAATTGCTAAGAACGTTAAAGGTTGTGAACACCAACCCCCGAAAGTTGTCGTTACCATGATTACAGCACAGCTACCGTTGCGATTCATGTAAATTATGTCCTCCTGCAGTATGTACTCTCCATCTGAAAAGTAAGTGGAAAGCAGGTAAACGTAGTTTACGCGCATAACGATATTTCTGAACGTAATATACGCGGGCTCATTGCGTATATGTTATTAACAATTTATTTCTCACACAGACTACTGCCTTAACAGCTCCGTATTTCATATCCACATGGGCTTTGCACATTCAGGATGGTAATCACAGCTATAGTAGCGAAATGAGTGGAAGGAGGAAGGGGTTTTAAGCGACATCTCGCGTAATGTTACCAGCAATAAATTATCGAGTGTTCCATCTACTAGGAAAAGTATCCATAGCGGATGCTGCTACGTGTTCATTGAGTGAAAGACACAAGTACGCCTGTAACGTGTGTGCGTGTGCGTGCGTGCATGCTTGTAGTTTAAGTAAGCATGAGCTGCCCAATCGTGAAGCGCACATTTTTAGAAAGAGAACACAGTGTTGTATTACTTACGGCCTGTTGCTATTCAAGGGCGTGGAGCCCCTCATCACCGGCTGTAATGGAAGGGCTCAACGCAATCCCAGTTGCATGCCAAGTGATGGGAAAGGAAATGGGGTCTAATAAGGATGGCGGTGCGTTCTTGTGAAGTCGGAAAGTAATCGCTGAAAAAAATTACACCATCTCCCACTAAAGGGAACCATGAGGGGATGCGAAGCAGCATTGGGGGGTGCACACCCAGTTTCCGTTTACGTTCACTCGGCCGTCGAAGCCAGGCGTCGGCGTCGAGCTACCGCTTCCGCTACAGAGAAACAACGCGAGTCTGCGGCGATGGTAGCCAGGCTTTCGAGACAACTGCAGCGACCGGGAACCGACGGAGTGACCGCACGATTCAAGCGAGACTTCCTCGACCGAGCGCACTCGCTTATATGAAATGGGGGAGGGAGAGGAGGGAGTGGGTTTACAGGCTGCAGCGCGGGGGAAGGAGAGGAGAGAAGGCGACCGAACGCCTGCGTAAACGCCCGCGTAACGGAGGAGAGTGGGAGAGAGAGTAGGCGCATGCGCAGTAAGCCTGGTGAGGACGCGCACCACCACCACCACCACTACCGGATTGAAATCCGCCATAAGCTGCTTCGCATGTAAAACTTGCAGAGGATCCCTAAGCATATTCTTATGAGATCAGAACACTAAACCATTTGATTTGGTGAGGGCGTTGCTACGGACATACAAATTGCTGCGAAGTGGTGTTGCCGAGTTTTGTTGAAGGCCATCTGATACGGCGGACAAGGAGGCGCTCCCTTTCCAGATGCTGCGTCGGTGTCCACGTGTTTCAGACGTCGGCGCGCGTACACAGTGGGCAGACTATTCCTAGGCGCTTTCCTTCACCCATTCGAGTCGGAACTTCCCCTTCGATTTGCCTTTCCCTATGTCTAATGTCTTTTTATAGTGTGCTGTACTAACACCACTAAAGTGAAACATTACTCTTTCTATCGCGTTCTTTGTTTCTATCACGTTCGTTGATCATTGTTCATTGTATTTATCAGTGTACATAGAATGCTCTCATCTGTTCTATGTGTCTGTTTGTTCTATTGTTCTATTTGAACAATATCCTTCCAACTTTTTTTTATTTTTTTTCCTGCTATTTCTGCTCTTTATGCGTCAAAATCCTGGTTTTCAAAACTGCTGCCAGGCACTCTCAAGTGGTTCCATACCAGTTTTTCGCCTGAGGCACCCCCCCAACTCTAGTTGGAATTAAAGATTGGATTTCATTTGAATTGACTGCGAAGATTTGTATCTCCTACGTCGCAGCAGCTGCAGGTGGTCGCTGAGGCAGTTGTTGGCTCCGGCGTCAGTTCCGCGGGAAGAACACGCTTTTGCGGACACCTTCTGGGTACGCGCTCTCGCCAGTCTACATAGCCAAGAAACGCTTTCCGGTTAAAAGAGTGCAGATAAACTAAGAGAAAAGCTGCCCAGTTGATGTGTTACTTGTTTGTGGTACCGCGGGAACAGTGCATGTTCAGTTGGCACGTTCAGTTTTCTCCTCTACGCAGATAGCGAAGCCCGAATACCCAGACAAACTGCCATCCTCATCTCCCCCTACTATATACGGCAAAAACAAAAACAATTTTCTTCATTGTTTGCTTTTGCACTTTGTCCAATGCAGACGCATGTACCAGCTGTCAAATATGATACGTCTTTTGCATTCGTCGTTCGGATAAAGTTTTCATGCAAGGTTTAATCCCGTGCACCAGGGCTCATCAGGTGGCGGTGAAATTTTGGTGAATGATTCGGAAATAAACGCTTGGAGGTAGAGAGACGCGGAGGTACAGGCATAAAAAGAATTAGACATTGGATTAAACAAAAAAAAAGCAATTCGTTTTTGCTATACCTGGACTCCTAATATCCATGTGCTTCTTTCTTTCCGACAGTTTTCCCTCCAGGATGGCGGATGTCCTACGAATAAAAATAAAACCATAGGTCTCTGCGGCGCAAGCCGAAAGGAGTGATAAGGCGACATTAAGTATTACCTCCCTTTGCGGTCGTAGGACGATCGTTTGAAAAATACTGAATTCTCGGTAACATTATCCGTCACACCGACTTCACACCAAACATTGGCCCGTTTGCTTGTGGTATATGTCCAAATAGGTTCCTTCGTGTCTAAAAACTGGTAGATAAATGAACATATGTGCGTCAAGTCTGAGTGCGCGTGATATGCATGCAGCAAATCATGTTCAGCAACGAAAGTATCCGTGAAATATTGCATTTATATGTTTTATAGTATGCGTTAGTACCTTCATATTCACTGGCTACTCCTCGTCACATTTCACTTCACTTTATTTCCTTAACTCTATGTTATTCAACTTATTTCCAAGGGGTATATCATAAAGGGTGGAGTTTCATAAAAAAAATACACATGGGTGTTTCTAACAGCTTCAGAAAACATAGACGAGTTAATGATGGCACAAATGGCATGATAAAGGCCGTTCCAGTCTCTTTCTACTCGTATAAAAAAGGAGCATTGCAATGTAGTGGTCCGGGCAAGTGGCAGTACGACTTGAAGCGGATGACCAGTGCAATGAGATACGTGTGGGGAAGCTGTGATGCACGGGGGATGATTGAGTGAACTGAAATAAAACATATGAAAAGAGAGAGGGCGGCAACCTGTCGATGGGCAGCAAGCGTTTTCAAACCCGAATCCGCCTACAAATATTAGACGCTGATATCACAGGAACGTGCAGAATTCATTGAATGAACCTGGTAGCCCAAATTTGAATTGACTCGAGTTCATTTATAATATATGTTTGATGGGGGCTCCAGATAGAAAATGCGTACTTGAGCTTCGATCTGACAAATGATTTACATGCAAGCATTTTGACATGAGGCGGAGTATGACGTAAGGGTTGTCTCAGAAATCCTAGTGCTTTATTAGTAGCCGAAATGATGCTAGTAGTGTGATGACGCCAGGACAGCTAGGTCGTGAGACAAAGTGACGCCGAGGTATTTGAATGACTGAACTATAAACTGCAGTAATATTATCAATTGAATAGGTAAACTTGAAATGTTTAAGGCGGCGAGAAAAAGGAAACAAGCTTACATTTATAATAATAATAATTTTTGGGGTTTAACGTCCCAAAACCACCATATCATTATGAGAAACGCCGTAGTCGAGGGTTCCGGTAATTTCGACCACCTGGGGTTCCATAACGTGCACCTAAATCTAAGTACACGGACCTCAAACATTTCCGCCTCTATCGAAAATGCGGCCGCCGCGGCCGGGATTCAATCCTGCGACCTGCGGATCAGCAGTCGAGCACCATAGCCACTATACCACCGTGGCGGGTTACATTTATTAGGATTTAAGTTCATTAGCCAAAGATTGCACACTGTTTTCATATTGTTCAGGTCCTGCAAGCTGAAGTCATGTTTGGACTTGCGTGTTGGTTACTGAAAAATAGATTACACAGTTATCTGCTCACATGCGAAAGTTACACAATACTCGCAGTGGTAGATCGTTAATAAAGATTAAGAAAAATACGTTACTAAAGAAGTGACGGTGCAATCAAAATCAGCACGCTCAAAAAGAACAGGAGTCAATGAGATCTCAAAAATGTTTTTGAATTTCGCGCGCCAGTGAAGAATGACGGCACAGAATACAGAAAAGAGCCGCACACTTCTCTAAGCAAGTAGCGCTGCACAAAAGTCTGAAAACTAGTACTTAACTTCCGGAACATATATCTACATAACAAAACACATGAACATCCAAGAAAACATAGTGTGAGCTATATGCATAAAAAAGACAGTTACGTATATAAAGTATGTACAAGGAGCTTGACGTGGCCGAGTTTCTGTAACATACTTAATGAATATGCTGCGCGAAAAACACGAGGACCAGACGGAAACAGCACAAAAGCGCAAACTGTCAATTGAATTTTATTTGAAGAAACACGGATACTTATACCTGCAAAAGTGGATATCACTATCATGTTAATGGAGTTCCGCGTTCGAGGCTGCAGCACCCAGTAAAAGAAGTAATTAGCACCTTTAGAAGCACGTCGGAGGCTTTGAATTTCACGTGCGAGCGGCCTATTGATCGTTACATTCACTTCCTAGAATTGATTGATTACGTTTGACAATGCTCATTCTTAGTGAAGAGGGGGAGTCGCTGTGACATGTTTAAAGGAAGCACTAAGTCTTGCGCACACTATATAGGAAGTAGGTTTCACAATCCGGTAACTAGGCTTACCCGGGCAGGCTTTCCGTCGTATTATTTCCAACGTTTGTGCTTACAGTTCCTTCAGAGTTCAAACACGAAAGGCAAGCTGGTAGCAAAGAAGCACCAGTTGATAGGAAGATAGTACACGTGATCCCTTATTGGCATAGGGATACACGCAATCTTAAGAATGTTGCGCAAGTACATAACTTGAGTCTTGTTTCCAGTGCCCCATGTAAGTTGTTCGTGTTTGTGCCCAATGTTGAACAAAGTGAACCCGAGCCCTCGCTCCAGTAAACATGTTGTTCACTACACAGAGTGCACAAAAGATTTCTATGAAAATCCGTTATGCTGCAGCCAGGTATATATAGGACAACCGGGGCGTTGCTACACACAATGTCAGGGCGCGCGGGCACAAATGGGCCGTAAACGACAATGCAAGCTCGCATGTGGCGGAACACTGTAAGCGTTGCAACTGCCGTCCAATGCTTAGTCGGAACAAGCTGCTGGCACGCGCCAGGGTTTGATTAGAAAGGGAGATCGTAGAAGCATTTTACATTGCGTGCCCTGGAAGCGCATTAGCTGCAAGTCAGTGGCACTTCCAGAAAAAGAAATTGCCTTTATGACGCGCTACCTCTATGACTTCATGACGGCGATATTTCTTTTACAATGTGTAAGTGTCCACGAAATAAAATTTAGTTGTTACTTTGCACTCGGCTATTGTGTCTCCTTCTGGTCCTCGTGTTCTTTTGCGCAGAATATTGATTAAGTGAAGTATGTGGCATTCAGCAAAGGTGCCACCAACCGCGAACATTTAATACGTTTCTAGCATAATTGTATTCCGCAAATGTCTTAAAAGACACAAGTGCTTTGTTCTCAGTGCTCCGCTAAGGCTTTCAAAGCCACAGCTGCTTATTTCTAATGAAACGTTCAAGCGCTTATTTCTTTAGCTTGATTGTTGGCCGTGGACCGTTCACTCCCTAAAAAAATTACTTGATGGAGTGTATTTTTTTTCAGTGCGAATGCCCGACGTTCAAGCGAGATAAAATGAAGTTTTAGCGTACGCATGGTACTATCGCTCCATATGCACTCAAGTATAAAATGTCGTACGTCTTCGTCAGCATGACAGTCACATATTGCTGAATAGCTACGAATTGTATTCTGTCCACCAGCTGACGTGTATGTGCAGTGCCGAAGCACAAAGAAAGAAATGAGGTTACGGACTTTCTACTGTCATTCGACCACTGAACCTCGCCAGAATGGGCATTTTTATGTTGTGTCTACCACGCATACGTCATTCTTTCCGCTATACCCCGCACAGCTCTCAGCAGATCAGAAGTAGCCATGGCTGAAGGCTTTCGTGAGCAGTTGCACGGAAAGAAAGTGGACTTCGCAAGGTGTCATGAATATTGTGAGCAGAGGCACCGAAATGGCAGCTCTGAGTCTTTGGCTCTCTAAAAGGCGCAACTACTCGGAGCCATCTTTCCGTGACCGCACTAAAGCTCGCAGAACACCTCAAGTAATCGCGGTTGAATAGTTTTGTGAGCCGCTGCACCGGAACAAACTAGACCACATAAGTTATCATAGCTGGTAAATGTTATGAGCAGCGACACAGAAATGACAGCTTTTTGTAACTGGTCCTCTTAAAGGCCCATTTACCTGCAAGCCATCCTTTCCATGTCGTTGTTAAATACCGCTGCAGAGCCATCTTTTGAATAGTGCAAGCGATGTCTCTCGGTGGCAGTGGTTGATGTTCTTACGACATTAAATGAAGCTTTAGTGTAGGTATCGTAGTATCGCGCCAATGGTGCTCAAAAAGAAAATGAACCATACGTCCTTGTCAGCATACCAGTCCCACTGCGCAATAGCTACGCATTGTATTCTGTTGATCAGCTGTTGCTTATATGCTATGCCAAACAATAAATGGTGCAATGAGATTACAAAATTTTCTACTGTCATTCAACGTCGGGAAAATGAACAATTTTATATTCGGTATATAACGCGTGTAATTGTTCAGATTGCTTTTTTTTTTTGTTCTTAGAAATATATTCATCGGGTCAACATACCATACTCATTTGCGGAGAAAATAAATTTGGATAGCGTTGCATGGTTTAAAAAGTACGGTACAATATAGCGGCTATAAATTCAACCATTTCGGTAGCCAACAGCTGAAGACTATTTTTAAGTGTCATTCAGTCGTGTGCGCAACTGGTCTCGACAACCTATATCTTCACGAGCACGATAGCTGCATTTTTAGTGTGATACCTCTAAGCGCGTTATTGTAAGATTAATTTATTATAGCCCGGTTTTTTTCTAGTATAATGATCGCTTATGACAGAAAAATCATTATAGAAAGGTATACGAACTTACCTTCCGTATACTGTAAGCCTTTTTTCTTCTTGAAAGGAAAGAAGCTGAAACTTTCAACGGGGTTGAAACATGAGGCAAGTAAAAGTGCACATAAAACCAGCATAACCTATGGCGTACAGGCTTGAATGTTTCATGACGACATCGGGGTGCAGGTAAAAGCCCCACGATACGTTGGACCAATGCACGGACTTTCAGAATACCTAGTGGATGGTGACTATCCCACACTATGTGTCGCATATGCGCATCTTCAAGACTAGTGCTTTAGCGCAGCGCAGTTGTCTTCTCGGTGCATTGGCGAAGACATTTTTTCTACTTCCAAACCACCTTGACCATTGTGTGCGACGATAGCCCCGAAAAAAATATGAAGGATCACCCATCTAGTTCGCAGAACAATAGTTCGGCTACGCTGCCTTTGTCTCCACACTCGCACGTGATTCAGCCACGAGCCGTTCACCTTTGTGGTCGAAACGAGGGCTGCATTCGCGATCAGGCCGCTCAGCTGAGAACCACCGTGACGCACCACGCGTGTTGATTCTCTCAGCTGCGGGATGTATAAAATACCTTGAAGATCTTACACGCTGCTTCAAGAAATGCATAAGTTACGGCAACGCCTATAAATACGTACACCGTGAGCACAGGCGTAAGCAAAGGGGGGGGGTGCCCCCCCCCTAGTCACCTAAGTGGGGGGTGGCGCAAAGTCAGCCCCACACATTCACATAATAGGGAGGGGGGTTGCGACTCGGGGGGGGGGGGGGGGGGGGGGGCAAAGTCAGCTCCATACATTGATATAGTAGGAAGGGGGACCCTGCGCACGCCTATGACCGTGAGCAATGAAGAACGCGTTCCTCCACCGCTCGAAGTCCACCGCTGCGAACACTTCAGATTAAGGGATTCCTCACTTATTTCCTCACTCAATTACCTTCCATTCAGTGCAAGCGATAATAATCGTTGGGGTTTAACGTCCCAAAACCAGGTTATGATTATGAGGGACACCGTAAAGGAGGGCTCCGGAAATTTTCACCATCCGCTATTCTTTAACGCGCACCGAAAATCTCACCATACACGGGCCTCTAGCATTTCGCCTCCATTGAAATGCGACCGCCGCGGCCGGGATCGAACCCGCGACCTTCGGGTCAGCAGCAGAGCACCGTAACTGCAACACCACCGCGGCGGACATCAGTACAAGCGAAGAAGGGTTAATGTTGCAATGGCTCCACCAACGTTTACATTTCAGCAAACACAAACGCGTAGATGGGCTGAAAAAAACAAAAAAAAACCGCAGGAATGCATTAATTTGAGAGCTCCGAGCTCTTTTTTTTTCCAACGACCATTTGGCTTCCGACTGAAGATGCGTGATTGCCACAGCCAACGCTAGATGCACAGCTTGTAGAAGGCGCACGAAAAGTACAATGCGTGTATATCTCCTGTGCTCGACCTGACGATCTGTACGAAAATTAAGGAACAACGTTGAGACAACTCAACGCTTATCTAGCTTGTACATCAGACTTTATTTCAAGTGCTCTATGTGAACAGGTCGTGTGTAAGTCATGATACACAGGCGCTGTAGTGTTCGCAACCATTGTGGGGACATGCAGAAAATAAAAGAAAACAGCGCTAATGCTGCATCAACAAGGACTATTCCCAAATTGTTGTTAAAATTAACATTAAAATTACTTGTAAGGGTGTTGTTCTAACAAAGAAAAACCAGCGCCTAAAATTCCCCTTCTTTCGTTTATTCCCAAATATGGCAGATTGGGCGAGTAGTTAAGACATGATTTTGTACTATTTTAAGCGCAACTCAGGTACAGCGTAAAAGACAAGACGAGACTAAAGGCCAAAATGAGCAAGGAAACCCTCCCCCCCCTCCTTGGGCACCTTTTTTCGTATACTGTCCATCTCGCTCAGCAAGATATTGCAGGAGTGAGTACATGCATACACTAAAAATACAATATGAAAAAGAGTTTATACATGAAAAAAAATAACTATATCAGGAAAGTATACACAGCTCATCAGTGTATGTAGTTTGGCAATCGCTCAACCAATTCATCATTGGACAACTCGCGCAGGGAGCCCTCAAGACCATTACAAATGCCAATAGCACGAGGTAAAAAGGAAAACCAAAAGCAATCAATGGATGACTTCAAAGGAACTATGTTATGGTGCTGACTTCTGGTGAGTCGAGAACAAGGGCTATAGTCAAAAACAATAGGTGTATAAATAAATGTTTCCCACTGAGCAATTTTATGCAGCAGGACAACACTGTTACAAGTACGTCTGTGGGCCAAATGTTTTAGCTGTAGCTTGTTAGCTTGTAATGTCGGTGAAAAATAGCGTTCATAACGATGACATATGAAACAAATGGCTTTTTTTTTCTGAATAGACCAATGCTTATTTGTATCTTTGGCATAATGTGATGACCATACGACGGACGCGTGCTCAAGCAGAGGCCTTATTAGCGATCTGTATGCTACTACTTTACATTCCTTAGTTGCTTCTCGGAGGTTTCTCTTCAAGGGACACTAAAGAGATAACATGACTTTGTTTAGAATAACAAACTGCACTCTTAGAACTCTAGTGCCATATTTTCACTATAATAAGTTCATTATTACCGGAGAAAATCAAGGTTGAAGTTTCATTTTTAAATTTCGCGCCGAAATCTCCGCGCATGACGTGGAAAATTTCAAAATGTATTTTTCGTATCTTCGCGACATTGGCTCGATTAAATTTTCTGAAACTTCGTATGCTAGCTCTATGGCACCCACAGATGACAATGTACTTCATCCTTATCGATTAGAAGCTACGTAAGACGCAGTAGACGCCTTCAAAATCTATGACGTCAAGGTGTTTGTTGAAATCTTCTAGGTGGTGTCTCCACCCGCATTTTCTTTTCGCGCGTTTTCTCGCTTACCAAGCGTCGTGTCACGGCAAGAGTGGTGTTTTCAGGATTGTGAAATTACTTCACTAATGCGCGAAAAATCGTCTTGCTCTTTGTGTCCCTTTAAGATAACCCAGCTTTCTTCGCGCCTTGTAGGTTATGTACTTAATGCGAGCATGCCATTTGAAAACAGGGTAAAAAGTAACACCAAGATATTTGAACGTGTCTATACTTGCCAGCCTGTGGTCCTGACTAAACTATGAAAATTTATAGGAACCATGCAACACTTTTTCAGCATAGTCTGAAAACGCTCCTGATCGGTTTTCGATGCTCCTGAGAACACGCGAGCCAAACATTACAGCGCCGCACGAGGCCTGAAAATTGCAATCAATTTCCAAAGTCAGGTCCCCCGCCACGGTGGTCTAGTGGTTATGGCGCTCGACTGCTGACCCGAAGGTCGCGGGATCGAATCCCGGCCGCGGCGGCTGCATTTTCGATGGAGGCGAAAATGTCCGAGGCCCGTGTACTTAGATTTAGGTGCACGTTAAAGAACCCCAGGCGGTCGAAATTTCCGTAGCCCTCCACTACGGCGTCTCTCATAATCATATCGTGGTTTTGGCACGTTAAAGGGACCGACAACCAAAGTCAGCTAGAAGTCCTTCTCTCTTCTCTCTGCGAATGATGCCACAGACCCAAAACACTACGCGATATACCCTAGTCCATGGCCGTTGGCTCATTTCAGCATGGGGTGATTCCAAGTGAAACGTCCCAGCCCCAAATTTGCCCACCGGTGATTCTACTGAAAAAAAAAATTTAGCTGAAAGGTAGCTGTGTGAGAGGGATTTTAGTAAAGTATATTCGATCAAAAAATTTTGTGGTCACGTGACCAGCCTTTGAATATTCCGGCGAAAAAGAGAAGTTACATATAGGTGGGAGTAACTTATTCGTATTTTACCTTCAAACTGCATAGAACGACTAATTGTGTTTTAAAGCCTTCTAATGTCATTGTTCTTTGACGTGACGTCAGAAGTAAAACCACACGTTCATTTTCCGGCTTAAATAGGCTTAGCAAAGAAGCCTAAGACACGCAAATTCAGACAATTTTTGTAAAAATGGCGGCATTGTTTAAGCCGCGAAAATTTTTGTGTTTTAACAGTCGACATAGTATCTGCTGAAAATATTTTCAAGCTATGCAAACAAACGTTTATGGAGAAACATGCTTTCAAAGTAGACAAAAAAATCCTTTTTTTTTTTTTGCTGTAGTCACTCGTAAATTAAGCATTAAGGCCATCGCGATAAAAATATATCAGAGGGTTCATTGTATGCTCCAATGTCTTCTCTTGTGATGTGGAAATTATTGTTGTAAATTTTGTTGAATTTTTTTGATGTCCCAATAGGAAATATGCGACCCATATCCCTGACATCCTGCGCCGGTAAGTTGTATGAGCACATGGTCCTTAACAGACTAACTCCATACTTGGAAGAAAACAGATACTTGCCTGACACGATGTATGGATTCCGCCACCATTCATCAGCGCAAGACATCTTGTTACAGCTAAAGGAGGACGTCATCGATCACCTAGGCAAGCACAGTAAGAGCGCAATCTTGGCATTGGACGTGAAAGGAGCGTTTGACAACATCTCTCATAGGGCGGTACTAAGGAACCTCCAGGACACGCACTGTGGCGAAAGAACATACCGCTGCGTACAGAGCTTTCTTACCACCAGAACAGCAACAGTGCGCCTTGGCACTCTGAAATCGGAGCAATTTGAAATGGCGAACAAAGGAACCCCTCAAGGCTCTGTAATCTCGCCGCTCCTTTTTAATATTGCCATGATGAAACTGCCGGACATATTGAAAGGAATAGAGGGGATAAGCCACGCCCTATATGCAGATGACCTAACCATCTGGACAACCGGCGGCTCTCCAGGAGCCCAACAGGATGCACTTCAAGAGGCGGTGGACCGCACGGAAAGCTACCTCAATGCTTGGGGGCTCACATGTGCGCCAGAAAAGTCGGAGCTTTTTCTGCTAAAAGCCAGAACAAGGGGAGACGACCGCCAACAGTGGAAATCCCAGAACCAAAGCTTTGGTTGAATGGCGTACTAATTCCTAAAGTAGATTCGCTCAGAGTCCTTGGTCTGCATATCCACAAAGACGGATCAGGCGCAGCGACATTACCAAAACTTCAAGAAACCGTAATGCAAGTAGCGCACTTGGTACGACGGGTTTCAAACAAAAGGCACGGCTTGAAAGAACAAGACGCAATCAAATTGATCCAAGCACTCATAATCAGCAGAATTACTTATGGGACCCCTTACTTGGACCTCAACAATGCAGAAATTGAAAAACTGAATACCCTCATACGAAAGGCCATCAAAACTGCCATAGGGATCTCTGAACGTGCTTCCACACAGCGACTACTACGCTTAGGTCTCCACAACACCTGGGAGGAGCTCGTGGAAGCACACAAAGTAAATCAACTCGAACGCCTTAGACTTACTGAAACAGGGCGGGCGACACTTCGAAGATTGGGCTATTCTGAAGGCATGCAACAGTGTGATGCAAAAAGGATTATCCCAGGAACGATTAGACAGTACATCTTGGTAGCCCGGATCCCACGAAATATGCATCTTACCCACCATCTCGAAAAAAGAAAATCCAGAATAAAGAAACTGCGACAAGACTACGGCCGAAATCCGGACACAAGATACACCGATGCAGCGAAATATCCAGGAATCTCAGCCCATGCTGTAAGCGTAGTCGATAGCGAAGGCAAAGAGAGAACGGCAGCTAGCATCTTAACTGCAGAAATCGATACGGCAGAAGAAACAGCCATAGCCCTAGCAATTTCAACCTGTGCTGAGACAGCAATAATACTAACCGATTCCCAAGCAGCTTGTCGAAATTTTCAGAAAGGGATAATTTCCAGGCAAGCCTTAGAAGTCCTCACCGCTGCAGCAAAGAAGAACCTGCCAGAAACGTTCATCGTTTGGACTCCCGGTCACGAGTCCCTGCTGGGAAATGAGGCAGCCGACGCTTCCGCCCGAGCTCATGTTCACCGGGCTTTCCCACCGGACGCACTGAGCAGGAAGCAAGATGTGCCGAAAAAGTACAGTGAAATATTGCACCACTACAGGCTAGACAGAAGAATTTATCCGCCAGCTCACCCCTGCCTGACTAGGGAAGAGGCAGTAATCCTCAGGAAGCTGCAAACGAACACTTACGTTCATGGCACACTACTTTACCATATCTCACCAACTGAGTACTCGTACAACTGCAAGTACTGTGATGTCCCGGACACCCTATGCCACATGGTATGGGGATGCAGACAAAACCCAAGCGCCGCCACACTAACCGAAGAGCAGTGGAAGGCCAAGTTATCGAACCCAAGCCTGAAGAATCAGCGAAGCTTGGTTCAACGGGCGCGGGAGATGGCGAAGGCCCGCGGCTACCTGGAATAAGGAGGCCGCCCACCTTGAGCGCACAGTGCGCTTGCTCGCAATAAAAGTTTATTCTCTCTCTCCACAACCAATTCGCTGGTAGGCGCTGGTAAACGAAAGCGGAGACAGCGGATGGACGACAAGCCGGGATCCTAAATGGCTACGCAATTAAAACAAAAATAACTTCATTAAAGTGGCGAGTTGGTCTTGTTGGTACATATTTACGGAACACTGCAGCGCAAAAAAATACACGACGGACGAAAGGAACACAAATGACGACGACAAGCACTGAACTTTCAACAACCTTTATTGGAAAAATGCATGTATATTTATACTGTCCGAAGCACAGTTCACTTACTGCACATGCGTAGATAAGCCATCTCATCATCACTAAGTTGTATGGAAGCCACGCTAACACAACCCTCCCCTGATCTGAAATCGTTCTGCTTCGATAATTTCACGGGTGATACGCGTTTTGCTCTTCTTGATTACGGAAGTGTTGTTAAGGTCGGGCGAGCAATCCTGGCAGGTTGTACAATGACTAGCTAAGAAGCCTTCAAAACGGTTGTATCAAAACGGATGTATCATAACGGTTGGTTGTCAACGTTTGGCACTTCTATACAACGTTCGCTTGTTTATACGGTGATCACTACGCGCTCACTCCAGAATAGAATATTGTCAGGCACCAAGTGCGACGCCTCAGCTATACGCCCGCACTGTTGTCCGACGAGTCATCAATGAGACCCACGTATGTGTATCATCTTTATTTACTTTTGAACACCTTGCGTCACAGTGTGAACATATCGAAAACGAAATACAAGGTCTACTCACGCTGTCCACTTGTAGAATGAGAGAGACATTGAGAAAGGCTGAGGAAAAACAAGGAGTTTAACCGGAACAACCTTCGAGTTGGTTACACTTGTACAAGAGAAGGGCAAAAGTAGTACGCAACACTAAAGAGGGGTCTATGAAGGGGTATTTGCGGGAGTCAGACTCTGTTCGGTGTAACCTACGACCACCTCGCCTCTATCCAGTATGCGCTGACACTGCGGCTTGTAAATAACTTGTCCTTCAGGTACTCGCTTGTTGAATTTGCGCTGGCATTTTTCTGTAATGCCCGAGGCAAGCGAGGAATTCCTGACCCGGAGGTCGAATGTTTCTTTCTGTCCTAAAAAGAAAAAAAAACAGAAAAAAGAAGTGAATGCGCCTCGTATGTTAATAATGAGACAACTAGTACACTCTAAGAAGTACAGGAGGAAGAGGAGTATTCGAGGTTACTCCTTTAGAAGAGTAACTAACCTGCTACAGCCATTACCCCTTTTGGGGGTAACTGCGAAGGGAAGAACTGTTACTCCCTACCCCGCGGTTACTCCTCAAGAGAGCAACAGTTACTTTTTGCGCAAAAGAAAAATCAGTTCTTGGTTGACTCAACCAGCATTTTGAAATTTGTGCAGGCAGTTGATTAGATGTACAATAGATATGCAAGCATCACTTTCAGAGATAAATTTCAGTAAATCTACAGCAAACACACGGGATTCGAACTCACGACCACTGAGTCAGCATGCGCGGTCCCTGTGATGAGTGAGTGCGCGACAAGTGATATTGCGGTGTACTCCGTGCTATGTAATGATGGCGTTGGTGGCACAAGGGTTCCAAACGCGGTAGTGTGACGCGACGGTAACACCGCGCAACGGACACGGGCGGCACATCGAAGGAAGAAGACGTCGGCGGGACATGGCACGTGTGGCCACAACCAATTGGAAGATGGCACGGGAGACGGCAGAGTGGAGAGGAAGACGACGAGATCGAAGGCAGTCAGTCTGACTCGGACAGCGCGGACGTACGAGACGCTGGTGTCAGGGTCTGTGCCGTCGGGTTACGGACCCGAGCACAAAGGGCCCGACAGCGTCTGCCTCCAGACGTCCTCGGAACCGGGCGATACCGGAGGCGGGCCCGTTCCCCTCGTCCGAGCAGCTAGTCCGGGCAGCTCAACCTCCAAGGAGAGCAGATTTCGCCGTCCCGGTTACCGAGTGGACTCCTGCTGCCGGTTGCCAGCCACGGGACGAGCCCGGGTGCCTGCCGCCAGACTCCACGGCAGGAAGGTCGCCAGCCTGCCTCGCCAAGGCCGCCTCCTCACACGACCTCTGCGCCGACTCGACTCCTCGTCCTCTCCACGAGTGACTTCGCCGCCAACGAGACCGCGTGCCAGCAACGACTTCGCCGCCCCATCGACTCAAGTGTCGCAGGTGCCAGTGACTCGTCTTTTTCTTTGAACGCTCCGCGGAACGTTGTTCAGTCGGTAGACTGCCAGTCACTGTAGCTAAAACGCGCCTCTAGCTGTCCTGCTACCTTTTTTCTTGTTTTTCCCTTTTTCCTTTTTGTGATAAAGTTACCTTTTTGTCTGCGTTTGAAAATGGCTGCTTCCTGTTCCGATCAGAGGCCTTGCCTCAATTAACACAAATTACCAAACCACAAAAACCTGCGTAACAAATTGGCGTCCGCTACGACAGGACGGAACAGGACGAAGCCATTTTCTTTATTTCTATGAATAGAGAGTCATCGCTATGAGTATGGCAGAGTTTATAGCGTTGGGCGAGCGCTTGGGGTTAGAGGGCGCGGAATTAGAAGCGTGGTGTGAGAAACAGGAGGCTCGAGCGCGTGCAGAGAGGGCCGCAGAACTGGAAGAAAAAGAGAGAGCCCTGATAGAAGAGTTGGAAATCGCAAAGCTAAAGCAGAGAACCCTTCTCCTCAAGCTAAAGCTCGCAGAGGCTCAAAAGACGCGCTTGAGAATAGAGCGCCAAGCTCAGCCGGTTGTTAGCTCCAGTGAGCAGGAGTTCGAGGTGGGCTCGAGGAACTTCAATTGTGAGGGCGAGATCGACTCCGTCAAAAAGGGTAGCGTTGAATCTCGCCTTAGAGTTCCGTTAGAACCAGATGTTTGCCTAAAGGGTGGCATAGAGATGGTCAGCTATGAAGCTAAAGAAAGCCTAGCTGAGAGTGACGAAGCAGAGCAGAGCTCCAGGAACAAGGAACAGATAAGTTCCATTAAAGATAAGTTGTGTTTTACAACCTCTAGGAGGACAAGTACATGCAATGGAGAGGCAAGAATACCTCTGAATAAATTCATTGAACAAACACCAAGTGTTTTTGAGAATAAGGATGGCGAATGCCGTAGAACAATATCTGAGGAGTTCAACGCAGATTCGCCAGGGGTGCCGCATGCTGCAGCATCAGCTGAGCCGGGTATGGTACGTGACAATGCGTATACCTTGCCGTTGAATGCAGGCAGCTTGGCTTCTCGGCTCAATGAAAATGACGTGTGTCCGAGAGAATCGGAAGAGGGTGCAGAAGCACATATTAAAGCAGGAAAAATAGAATCACCAGTAGAGTACTCTGTATGTGTCGTTGGCTCGCGTGATGTCCAGAACGGCATGAGCGGTAGCGTGGAGGCGCCCCTCATTAAATGCGTAGGACAAAATGACAGAGTGCCATTGTATTACAGTTTGAACGATGAGGAAGCCGGTACGAACTCTTCGGCGTCTCGGGAAGGAGAAGGCAGTCACTACGACGTTATGAAACGCCATACAGCTGATTGGGCCCGACCAGGTTTTCAGATGCCTAGAACAGTCAGTCGAACGCTTCTGAGGCGCTCGTGCAAACAACGCGTCCAGTTGGAGTGTGATTGTGGTAAGAGGACGGTGACTGAGCGTCGGCGTCGTGTTGTGTTCGGCGTGCGGTGCCGATTTTGAGTGCGCGGGGCTGGTGATGATGATCGGCGTGCGGGGCCGAAGTGCGTCGTGATGGTGATTTGTGTGAGCCGACGAAGAAGAGCTCGTGTGGTGCGCGGGCCATGGAGAAGCAGCTCGAGGGACGAGGCGAACGAGCTGGCCGGCCGAGACAGAGGACGTCGGGAATTCGACGAGAGCAGATGAAGCGCGGGCTCCGTTCCGGCTTCGACGTCGTCGCGGCCTCCTGAGCTGGGCCTCGCCCCGGCTCCTGTGACCGCCTCTACCCTGTCCCTGGCTAGGGCTTTGTCCCGGGCAGGTCCTCTTACCGGGTCCACACCCCGGTGCCGTTCACGAGCCTGGGCCACGCCCCGGTGCTCGTCTCCGAGCTGGGCTGCTCCAGAGCTGTTCGTGTGCCTGGCCGCTTCAGAGCTGTTCCTGTACCTGGACCGATCCAGGGCTGCTCCTGTGCCTGGCCCGATCAGAGCTGTTCCTGAGCCTGGGCCACGACCGGTGCTGTTCCGGAAGCCTTGGCCACGCTCGACGTGCGGCCACACTTCGGCGGCCGTGCCTCGTCTCGTCGTCGTGCGACGCCACCTACGACAGCCGCCGCGCTGTCGTCACTGCCGTCAAGGTCAGCCTCAAGGCCGACGGCTTTGATACCTTCGGACCCGCCGCCCCACGCCGCAAGACCGCCGACCGCTGACTGAGTGCGCGTGAGTGATGGCGCGATCAATAGCCTACTTTGTTATGTCCGTTGTATAGGTGTTAGTCCCACGTCCTGTCTGTGTCGCATTAAACTTCTCTGTGTCTCTTGGAGCGTCCGTCGTTCGTCTGGCCAACCTGCGCCCACATTCAGACCCCCACAATTTTGGCGAGCCTGCCAAAATTTTGGCGAGCCTGCCAAAAGATCTTCGATCTTTTAGGGCTACCAATTCAGAAGGGCGTCCGAGTGTTGTCGTCGAGCTTTCCAGAAAGACGTGGGATCAGAAACGCTTCCAAGAATTGCCGCTGCTTTGCTCCGAGTACAACATCGATGCCACGCGTCTTGTCTGGGACGCGATCACTTAAGCGTCAGGGTCAATGACCGATAGCTTTTCTGGTTTACGACGGTGGGCAATTGGCTGGTACTTTTTGTATATATTTGGTTTTTTATGATCTTGCCTCTGAAGCAATGAGTGCAGTAATTTAGCTGCATAGTGAAATGGGATGAACTAAACTGAGTTTAGTTTTCTAACTGTTTACTCTGCCTTTAAGTGTACTCATATTGAACCGTATAGTGGACTGCATGCTGGACAGATGCATAGAAATTGACCTTGTGTGCATCTCAGGACACATTACTGGGTTAACCCTCACTCATCGAGCACCAAGTTTTTTTTTATAAAAAAAACTTATCCTGGGGGGGACTCTTGTGATGAGTGAGTGCGCGAAGAGTGATATTGCGGTGTACTCCGTGCTATGTAATGATGGCGTTGGTGGCACAAGGGTTCCAAACGCGGTAGTGTGACGCGACGGTAACACCGCGCAACGGACACGGGCGGCACATCGAAGGAAGAAGACGTCGGCGGGACATGGCACGTGTGGCCACAACCAATTGGAAGATGGCACGGGAGACGGCAGAGTGGAGAGGAAGACGACGAGATCGAAGGCAGTCAGTCTGACTCGGACAGCGCGGACGTACGAGACGCTGGTGTCAGGGTCTGTGCCGTCGGGTTACGGACCCGAGCACAAAGGGCCCGACAGCGTCTGCCTCCAGACGTCCTCGGAACCGGGCGATACCGGAGGCGGGCCCGTTCCCCTCGTCCGAGCAGCTAGTCCGGGCAGCTCAACCTCCAAGGAGAGCAGATTTCGCCGTCCCGGTTACCGAGTGGACTCCTGCTGCCGGTTGCCAGCCACGGGACGAGCCCGGGTGCCTGCCGCCAGACTCCACGGCAGGAAGGTCGCCAGCCTGCCTCGCCAAGGCCGCCTCCTCACACGACCTCTGCGCCGACTCGACTCCTCGTCCTCTCCACGAGTGACTTCGCCGCCAACGAGACCGCGTGCCAGCAACGACTTCGCCGCCCCATCGACTCAAGTGTCGCAGGTGCCAGTGACTCGTCTTTTCTTTGAACGCTCCGCGGAACGTTGTTCAGTCAGTAGACTGCCAGTCACTGTAGCTAAAACGCGCCTCTAGCTGTCCTGCTACCTTTTTTCTTGTTTTTCCCTTTTTCCTTTTTTGTGATAAAGTTACCTTTTTGTCTGCGTTTGAAAATGGCTGCTTCCTGTTCCGATCAGAGGCCTTGCCTCAATTAACACAAATTACCAAACCACAAAAACCTGCGTAACAGTCCCTAACCACTACACCACACCATGCTACTGCACCGCGTGGAAGGAAACGGGTTTATGTAGGCACCGATGGGTCGTTTTTTCACGGCGCGAGCATTTCTGCAGTTACTCCAAAAAAATAAAAAATAAAAGGGTGCTTTCCTTCTTTCTTTTTCCCACGGCACAGCAAGAAGGGCGTTTTCCTCCCCAAGGGAGGAAAGCGCCCTTATTGCAGTGCCGTGTGCAAACTTTTGCAGAGAGTTTGTCCCTTGGATGAGCAAAGCGCCCTTTTCGGGATAACTGTGTACGCCATTCGATTCTGTCGCATAAACAGTGCGCTACTCAAAACGACAGATGTGTTGGACACCAACCGTCGAATGATGACGTCACCATGATTACCGCGCAGCCACGATCGTCACTCATGTAAACTATGTCCTCGTTGAGCGTGTATACGCCATCTGAAAAGAATCAAGAAAGCACTGCTAAACGTTGTTTTTACACTGAAGAAAATTTGTCATCGTTCTTAACCATAGAGTTAATATACTGACTCTAGAGGAAAAGCTCCCCATAGGGCCCATGCATTAAAACCCATAACCGCTCGGGAGCCGCCATGATGAAACGATACTCAGCTTTCGGGTGGGTGACGTTCACTCACACTCGCCACTGCATGCTGCAATAACTCCTGGTATTTTTGCTTGTTTCGTGGCTCTCTATTGCATCGCAGTTAAGAGACTGTCACATAAACTCGAGCTTTTAGCTAGTGGCAACAAAAAACACGCACGCAATCAAGCCGGCGCAATCGGCCGCACGCTGCGCGGCAACGCTCAGAAATGTTGACACGAAACAAGGATGGTGGCGCCATCTAAAAAACAAACCTGCAAACGCTCCTTTCCGCGTGCAGTAAATTACATAAATGGCTGTTGTATCTTTCCTAAAAGTAGTTGATATGAACATCAAACAATTTCCGTTCGTTTATAATACGTAAACACACTTGTTTACTATTTTTATTGCGAGAATTTGAGGGTTTTCAAAAGCCATATTTAGCGCTTCTGTAAATTACTGTAATGGCAACTGTGACAACGTTCCAAGATGTCGCCGCTCGCGTGGTTATAGCTTTAGTGGCCCAGCTTTTCCTCTAGAGTCTGTTATATTAACTCTATGTTCTTAACACTTCCACTCCGGATGAATTTGCTACACGCTTTGCAGGCCCATATAATTATTTATGTTCGCAACGTGTGAACTGCCCAGCAAGAGTGAAATGAAATCCGTTGCCACAATTTTTTGGCTCAGTCATTTTATCTGTTACCATTATCACGTTGGCTGCGCAGGTGCTCTATTTTCGCAATACCTTGGCAATGCAGTTTCCTTGTGACGTCTTTGGACACCACCTAAGCAAGCGCATTCCAACAGCATCTAAACAGAGTTCCCCCCGGTGGTGCCCGGGCAGCAAAAATGTGGCCCTTGTAACGCTCTCATTTTTTGTGCGAATGTATTTTACAGCTGCAATGTAGCTGACCGCAACACTTTAATAAACGTAACAATAATCCTATATCCGAAATATTTTATTTTTGCACTCGGAATCTTGATGAGCGTATGAAGACAAAGCTGGCAGATCCCACGCACTGTGGGAATCGATGTAATGCGAAGCAGCCAGGAAGGAGCAAATCATGCTTTACATAATTTGCATGTCATGTTTTACATGTTACGACCTGTCAATTGTGTTCGTCATACAGTCACGTCGCGATATACCAATTTTGGTGTATGTCAAGCTAGCGAACTGGACGCAAGCGCACCATGAGCGTGGCATGTCAATGGCATTGTAGATGACATGCATGCCAAGATTTTCATGTTACCACCTGCCACTTATGTTCGTTATACAGTCATGTCACTCAATACCAAATTTGGTGTATATCAAGCTAACGAAACGGCCGCGAGCGCGCCATGAGCGTGGAATGCAAGTCATGTCGCACATGACAAGTCATGATTTCCATATCACCACTTGTCATTTATGTTCGTCATACAGTCATGTCACTCAATACCAAATTTGGTGTATATCAAGCTAACGAAACGGCCGCGAGCGCGCCATGAGCGTGGAATGCAAGTCATGTCGCTCATGAAGTCATGATTTCCATATTACCACTTGTCATTTATGTTCGTCATACAGTCATGTCACTCAATACCAAATTTGGTGTATATCAAGCTAACGAAACGGCCGCGAGCGCGCCATGAGCGTGGAATGCAAGTCATGTCGCACATGACAAGTCATGATTTCCACATTACGACTTGTCATTTATGTTCGTCATAGAGTCATGTCACTCAATACCAAATTTGGTGTATATCAAGCTAACGAAACGGCCGCGAGCACGCCATGAGCGTGGCATGCAAGTCATGTCGCACATGACAAGTCATGATTTCCATATTACCACTTGTCATTTACGTTCGTCATACAGTCATGTCACTCAATACCAAATTTGGTGTATATTGCCACCTGGTGTTCTGAGCCAGCAAGCCGTGGACAGCCAAAAAGGGCGAAGAAGACAAAGACGAGGAGGGATAGCCCTTCGATCGTGATTGACGTTCGTGTCTTGCTGTCCCTCTGTTCTGCTGCTACAGCCCCTAGCGCGTGACAAACTGGTGGAGGTGCTGGGTAGGGCTGGTCGGAGCCGCCATGTTGTCTGGGAGCAGTCCAAACTCAGGGGCTTGTCCCCGGATCCTTCTGCTGGCGCGGTGCACAGGAGTGACCACCGGTACGATACTTGAGCTCTTGCTACTCGGAGGGGTACGGGGCATAGATTACCCAGCACATCCACCAGTTTGTCACGCGCTAGGGGCTGTAGCAGCAATATCTTCTTATGTGTTTAGTGCCTCTATTTTTATCTTTATCTTTCTCTCTATCGCTTGTTTTATCTCTCCTGTTCTCTCTACTCCTTTCCCAAGGTATTTGCGTAGCACGAAGCCTGGTAGACCTCCATCATGGCCACTGCGAGGTTCTGGTTACAAACTTCAGCTACGAGCACCGACACCTTTTCCCTGGTACTGTGATCGCCTACGCCGACCCAATAACCGATGTCACTGAATGTTTTGCTTCCGAGGCAACCGGCCCTGCCGAGGCACCTCTCCGTGGCGTCGACATAAGCCCAACGCTTCCTGATGAGAACAAACGAAGGCTGCACGACCTGTTGCTGGAGTTCCAAACTTGCTTTGCACGTTCGTCGAAAATCCGTCAGACTTCGATTACAAAACATCGTATCATCACCTACGATGATGCGCACCCTATACGGCAACAGCCTTACCGTGTTTCACCGACGGAACGACGCGCGATTCAAACGCAGGTGAAGGAAATGCTTCAAGACGGCGTAATACAGCCGTCAAGCAGTCCATGGTCATCGCCAGTCGTCCTTGTGAAAAAGAAGGATGGTACACTTCGCTTTTGTGTCGATTATAGGAAGCTGAATAACGTCACAAAGAAGGACGTGTACCCGTTGCCTCGGGTGGACGATTCTCTCGACAGGCTGAGGCGCGCAAAGTACTTTTCCTCAATCGACCTCAAAAGTGGTTATTGGCAAATTGAAGTCGATGAGCGGGACCGCGAGAAAACGGCTTTTGTAACTCCGGACGGCCTTTACGAATTTCGAGTACTCCCCTTTCGGCCTCTGTTCCGCTCCGGCTACATTCCAACGAATGATGGATACCGTTCTTGCTGACCTCAAGTGGAAAAGTTGCCTCGTCTACCTTGATGATGTCGTAGTCTTTTCGGAAACGTTTGACGAGCACCTTCGTCGCCTTCGGACTGTTCTCGAAGCCATTCGCTCGGCCGACCTCACCCTCAAGCCTGAGAAATGCCATTTCGGCTACGAGGAACTAAAGTTCCTCGGTCACGTTGTGAGCGCTGCTGGTGTTCAGCCCGATCCCGAGAAGACTGCCGCCGTGGCCGCTTTTCCAGCCCCGACAGACAAGAAAAGTCTTCGACGATTTCTGGGTCTGTGTGCATATTATCGCCGCTTTATTGAAAACTTCTCTAAGATTGCGGAGCCACTTATCAGACTTACGCGCGACGACACACCATTTCTATGGGCTGACGAACAATCGACTGCTTTTGCGGAACTACAACATCGATTGTCTTGTCCTCCCGTACTTGGCCATTTCGATGAGGACGCTGACACAGAAGTACGCACTGACGCCAGCAACATCGGTCTCGGCGCTATCCTGGTGCAAACTCAAGATGGGATCGAACGAGTTATTGCCTACGCGAGTCGCACTCTGTCACGCGCCGAGATCAACTATTCGACGTCAGAGAAGGAGTGCCTCGCTGTAATATGGGCAATTACGAAGTTTAGGCCTTATCTCTATGGGCGCCCATTTAAAGTTGTGACTGATCATCACGCTTTATGTTGGTTGGCTAACCTCCGAGACCCCTCTGGGCGATTGGCACGATGGAGTCTGCGACTTCAGGAATTCGATGTCACCATCGTATACAAGTCGGGTAGAAAGCATGAAGACGCCGACACGCTATCACGAGCACCTCTCGAATCCGACAGTGCAGCTGCAGAAGACGACAGCGCCTTCCTGGGAACTGTCAGTGGGGCGGATCTGATGACTAAACAACGAACGGACTCCGAGTTAAGGCCCATCATCGATCATTTAGAAGGCGGCACCGCGTCAATTCCTCGTCCACTTTCGCGTATGTTGCCGTCATTTTGCTTACGAGAGGGCATATTATACAAGAGAAACACCGGTGTCGGCAGCAGATCTCATCTTCTAGTCGTCCCCCCAAGACCTTCGCGATGACATCTTGTTAGCTTGCCACGACGAGCCGACATCTGGTCATCTGGGCTACTCACGGACGCTCGATCGGGTGCGACAGCTATATTTCTGGCCTAAGCTGGCAGCTTGCGTCAAGCGCTACGTGAAAGGATGCCGCGAATGTCAGCGTCGCAAGTCACCACCCTTAAAACCTGCAGGCCTCCTACAACCCATCGACCCACCGCGTACGCCGTTTGATCAGGTTGGGATGGACCTCCTTGGACCGTTTCCTTTGTCTTACAGCGGAAACAAGTGGATCATCGTCGCAACTGATTACTTGACGCGTTACGCTGAGACGAAGCCATTGCCACGCGGGACAGCATCCGAAGTCGCCCAGTTTTTTATGCACCACATTGTGCTTCGTCACGGCGCCCCGTCATTCATCATCACTGACCGAGGGACAGCGTTTACGGCAAAACTTTTGGACGACATCTTCAAGCTCAGTTACACGAACCACCGGAAGACAACCGCATACCACCCCCAGACTAACGGCTTGACAGAAAGGCTCAACAAAACGCTGGCGGACATGATCTCTATGTACGTGGATGTGCAGCATAAAACGTGGGACGAAATCCTGCCCTACGTAACGTTTGCGTACAACACCGCAACGCAGGAAACGACCAGATTCGCACCCTTCCGCCTCGTTTATGGCCGAGACGTCCAAACCATGCTAGACGCCATGATTCCTTATGACATCGACCAGCACGAGCAGTTAGCTCCTGACGTCGAGGATTACATTCAACGCGCAGAGGAAGCGCGTCAACTGGCCCGCGTGCACATTAGAACGCAGCAGTGTGCAGATGCACGAAGGTACAACGTCCACCATCGACAGGTTACCTATGAACCTGGCGACCAAGTATGGGTTTGGACTCCCATTAGACGGCGAGGTCTCAGCGAGAAACTCCTGAGCAAGTACTTCGGACCCTACAAAGTACTACGGCGGGTGAACGAGGTTAACTATGAAGTTATTCCAGACGGAGGCTCGGCAACGTCCCAGCGCCGCTCACCGCGCACAGAGATTGTGCATGTCGTCCGCCTAAAACCATATTTTACGCGGTGATACCATACTTACTGTGCCCGTGCAGCAAACGTTGTGTTTCACTGATGTTGTCCGTTAGTTCTCCAAAGAACTGTGAACTTCGTTATTTTTTTTCTTATTGTCGACCACAGACCACATTTTTTTTTCCACGTGGATATTCGCTATGTGTTATAAGTCTCTCTTCTATTTTTTTTCTTTTTTTTTTTGGTTATGGGCCCCTTCAGTGTACACCTCGTGTGTGAGCATCGAGTCGATGCTCCATTGGGAGGGGGGAATAATGCCACCTGGTGTTCTGAGCCAGCAAGCCGTGGACAGCCAAAAAGGGCGAAGAAGACAAAGACGAGGAGGGATAGCCCTTCGATCGTGATTGACGTTCGTGTCTTGCTGTCCCTCTGTTCTGCTGCTACAGCCCCTAGCGCGTGACAATATCAAGCTAACGAAACGGCCGCGAGCACGCCATGAGCGTGGCATGCAAGTCATGTCGCACATGACAAGTCATGATTTCCATATCACCACTTGTCATTTATGTTCGTCATACAGTCATGTCACTCAATACCAAATTTGGTGTATATCAAGCTAACGAAACGGCCGCGAGCGCGCCATGAGCGTGGAATGCAAGTCATGTCGCTCATGAAGTCATGATTTCCATATTACCACTTGTCATTTATGTTCGTCATACAGTCATGTCACTCAATCCCAAATTTGGTGTATGTCAAGCTGGCGAAACAGCCGCGAGCGCGCCATGAGCGTGGCATGTAAATCATACTTTTCATGACAAGTTATTCATGATTTTCATATTACCACTTGTCATTTATGTTCGTCATACAGTCATGTCACTCAATCCCAAATTTGGTGTATGTCAAGCTGACGAAACAGCCGCGAGCGCGCCATGAGCGTGGCATGTAAATCATACTTTTCATGACAAGTTATTCATGATTTTCATGATATGACCAGCGATTTACAGTCATGTTATGCCATAACAAATTTGGTATAAATCCCATTAACGATACGGGCAGGAGAGCACAAAGTCGTAGGCGGCGAGATAGATAGATAGATAGATAGATAGATAGATAGATAGATAGATAGATAGATAGATAGATAGATAGATAGATAGATAGATAGATAGATAGATAGATAGATAGATAGATAGATAGATAGATAGATAGATAGATAGATAGATAGATAGATAGATAGATAGATAGATAGATAGATACGCTCAAAGTCGCCGAAGTTCGCTAAGAAATGCTTCGCATTTAATAACTTTCCATGTCGTCTCGATCAGGCCAAATGGCTAGCAAGATGTTGCCAAACGTTGTATATTACCAGCATAGGCGTGCGCACGAGGAGGGCAGAGCGCCCCCCCCCCCCCCCCCTAGTCACCTAAAAAGGGGTTGGGGGGGGGGCGCAAAGTCTGCCCCATACATTGACTTAATAGGGAAGGGGGGGCGCCGCGACGACCCTTCGCCCCCCCCCCCCCCCCCCTGAAGGGGAACCCTGCGCACGCCTATGATTACCGGATCGATTCATAATCGATGCAACAACGTGCTCATCAAATGAAAGATACAAGCCCGGCTAGGCAACTTCTAAGTACATAAAGTTCAATGTGCGTGCGTGATGAAGCTTTCCATCACGTTCGATGCCCCTCTGCCACGTATGGCATTGACTGAGTCGGCGACGCAGTTACTTGGGTGCCACATAGTCATGAGAGCGGAGCCGCTGAAGCGAGAGACTGTTGTCAGTCGCTCGTATGGGCAAGAGTGTCTGAGAAAGGATTAAAGTGCGTACAAACTGAGCTCTTGGGCGTCTATACTCTCTGTCATGCGCCAGGTGCTCTGCTGTGGAGGCTAGCGAGACTTGTTGCAATGGATTCGTTCGCACAATGAAATAGTACAATGATTTTACCACCTCTGATACGATTTCTTTTCATCCTCGGGCTGAGTAATTAATGAAGATGCTTAGTGCCTCGAAGATAAATAAGCCCCGTTATACTGCCGTCATTAAGTTGCTCTATATCACTTAGCGTCTCTCTGTTTTCGCTTCTTGGTGTTTTATTTGTAGCCTGTCATGGCGCTATGCGCGTGCGTCCGTGCTCGACCCGCGCGAGCGCTTACAACGATGAAAGCCAAGCGCAAGACGTGTGTAGTCACACATTTTTATGAACGAACCTCTTGCATAGCTTCCGCAGCGTTGCACTTGATGTATGAAACCGAGTATCGAGCGGCGCGGAACCTGTAGTTGGGCGGCAGCAAGATGTTCCAGTATACTGGCGTGAGCGCGGGTCTCTTCCGGACCTTTCTTGTGTCCCGTGATCAGTCGCGCTATTCAATCTAGTCATGCCTTACCAACACGCCCAGTCTTCAACCTTAGCAAGTTCCGGACCTATTTTTCCGGTTTCTGCCGCCAGATTACCTCACAGCGAGTCGATCTGGGAACGAGTCAGAAATTACAAAAATGTGCCTCTGGGCTTCTCATCGTAGCTGCAGTGTAGTGAAGAAATGAAACAAAAAAACATTTACACCATCTTGCCCAAAGGGAACCCTGATGGTATGCGAAGCAGCAGCGTTGCGCACGGGTGGCGTCACGGGTTGAACGGCGCTAACGCGGGTGCTGCGGTGAGCGCTGGAAGATTCGTTTGAAGCGATGGCAGGCGTAGGTCTTGTCGTTGCGCGTCAGGCGGCAGCTGCGGGCGCTCCGGCGAGCGCGCGGCAGGCGAGGGAGAGAGTGACGTCAGCGCGCACTGCGAGGGGAGCGTCACGTCAACGCGCAGCTGCGGCGTGACCTACTTGGCACCGCTCCAACACCTGCGGCGAGGGGCGCGCGTTGCGGCGCGTTCGTCCGTACGCACGGAGGGACAGCGTTACGCAGCCTATTCAAATAGCTGCTTCGCATCTAAAAAGGAGAAACATGCAACTCTACGCGAGCGGAGCTGAGTGCGCAGTGTCTGGCCGCGGGAAGGTCAGGGATATTCCGGGTTATTTCAATGTTAGCGCTTCAAGCCTACACACGAGGTACGATTTTGCTTCCCGATCCCACGTGGCGGTGTAGCAACCGGTATGGGTACGCTCCATCGTACCGCGTGCTGCCGGGACGGACGTCCGGCATGCGTCAAAAGCACTGGCTACGATTTGGCGTCAATCTACCGACAGTTTCTGCAGACAATCTGCAGACCTACAAGGGGGGAACAAGTGGGGGGCTCGTTAAAGAGGTCATGAACCAACCCACGGGCTTAGCGAGAAAACACACTCCACGGATTGCAAACACTGCTATGGAACAGCTAAGCCAAATCTTGATGTCGAGCATGGCACATTGAGTTCAGACGCGGAGCATGAATGTGCCACTTTCTCAGGCGCCCCTTCTTCATGGAGGACCGTCCTCACTCCATTATAAGCAGCAGGCGGCTGCTCTATTTCGTCATTTAGCAGAATGATGCTGGGGCCAGTAGATAATATAAATAAAAATCGGCGTTCGGATCACGTGCGCTTCTTAATACTGTCAGTGTGTCTAATTACTGTCGTGGTGAAATAACCAGGCTGAAGTAAAAAGCAGATACTCAGTTTTAACTTTTAAGATTTGATATAGTATTATACGACACTGTGTAACACATGTGGGAATTTCATGTTGCTAATACATGTCCCTCAACTACTGAATGGAAGTTAAGCCTTCGTGAGGTGTATTGACAAACCTTTTGGACTAATTTTCCTCGGTTTGCAGTGCGCACTGTCAACGCAATAAAGTATTTTATATGCATTACGCACTTTTGAGACAACACGACTCTCGCGTGCTGAATTCAGTATACCCGTATACGTGGCGAAACTTAGGCCACACTGCCTTTTCGGTATCGCCCCTTTATACCTCATCTCTTTCTATTATCGTTTCGATTTTGTTATGGGGAATGTTTGTTACGGGGAACCGTTTTAGAGATTTTTTTGTGGTTGCCTTTTTGTGCCAACATTTTCCAAAAGACAAAAGTGCTATCAAACCCTACGAAGCTCGTGTGCAGCGCTGTGTTCCTACGCCGCGGACCGCGTGCTGTTCAGTGCGCGCCCTGAGTCGCAAAGTTTGTTTTAATAACGAGGTTGGCGAAAGGCACTTCGATAAATATGCGGAGTAGATTATACCTGAGTTGAAACAGAACCTCGTTGACTTAGCATGCACTAGATCGCTTAAAACAAATCCTGGGAATGGGCCTGATTGTCACTCGCATGCCTAGGTGTGTGCGTTACACAAATAAAATTAGAGCAGCAATGGTGTCAGGACTGCAAGAATACAATGAAGGACTCCTCTTTTTTGAGCCCTACCTGGACTGCTCATATCCATGTGTTTCTTTCTGTCCGAGACAAATTTTCCCCTCCAGGAGGGCAGTCGTTCTGCGAATAAAAGAAGCATTGTGTATTTTAGCGCGTAAATTGAAAAAAGTACTGATAAAACGACATCGTGTATTACCTTCCTTTGCGGTCGTAAGATGATCGTATGAAAAATATGGAACTGTCGGTGGCATTAAGCTTCACACTCACTTCGCACCAAACATTGGCCCGCATGCTCGTGTTATAAGTCCAAATGGGTTCCTCCGTATTTAAAAACTGTAAGACAAATTGCGTGCCTGTCAAATATGAGACGTTGGTGTTATATGTGCATGCAATCCGGCGCAGCAGTAGGTGTTCACATGTTTTCTGGCGTTGGCTACTCCTTTTCGCATGACAAACCAAGTAAACGCGCAATAATCATTGGAAAGACAGAAGAGTCCATCACGTCACATGAAAAACGTGGGCTCTGTTCCGAACGCGAGTAAAGAACTTTACCAAAGAGAGCGAACAGAAACTAAGGAAATGACACAGTCATCTTTTTTTCCTCTCGTTAATTATTCGCTATGAGCAAAGTGCTCTTTTTCTCCGCAGTGTACAGCCGGTGGTCTAGCAACCCTTAATCAGTCAGTCAGTCAGTCAAGAACTTCATTGAAAGGTCCTGAGGAGCTTAAGCTGCTGGGCGATCCATGAGGGACACCCTAGCAGCCGCTACCGTAGGCGACGCCCGAGTCGGGGCGGGAACGTGGTGGCGTTCCGCCAGTTCTTGGGCCCTCTGGACTGCCTTTAGTTGGTGGTGGAGCTGAAAGCTCCTGAGTGCCTCTTCCCAGTCGGACTCACTGGTGAGAGGTCCCTGAGGTAACGCGGGACATTGCCAGAGCATGTGCGAGAGTGTACAATAAACTTATGTGCAATCTGGGCATTGTGGAGTGATGTCAGAGTTGTAAAGGCTGAGTCGGGGCCGGAATGGGTACGATCTCGTTGGTAGCATGCGAAAGGCTACCGCTTGCGCGCGTTCGAGCTTTGTATGTGGTACGGGGTATTGGCTTCTGTCGATTCGATAGTGAGATGTCATTTCGTGGTAGGTTAGTAAGGGGTCGTTGAACTGAATGTCTGGGCCCAACTCTTCGGTGGCTGATTGATCGTCGCGGCGGGTCAGTTCTCACGCTCGGTCATGAGCCGTTTCGTTGAGGTTGGGTTGCCTTGAGTGGATGTCTTTTCCCATGTGGGCAGGGAACCAAGAGAGGTAGTGCGAGCCCGTGAGCCCCCTAGCATCGTGAAGCGGGACGTCTAAACGGAGGAGTCTTGCTTCTTCGTAAATGTTTTTGTGCCCCCCATCCACGTGGGACTGCCCCAAACTACCCGACCAACCTAGAATCCTCAAGCCGATCTTTTCGCAACAGGATGCAGCTTTTTCCAGCTCAGGCCTGGACGACCAGCGAAGACTCGAGTGACAGGGCTGCATCTGGGCTGCAGCAACAAATAGGGCTTTGGACCATCTAGGACAGGAGTCTGAAACAAGCGGGCCCGCGTCTTAACCCACTGAGTGAAATGTTTGTCACTTTGCAACATGGCACTCTGATTATTTCGTCGCCTATTGCGAATAATAATGCCTTGTTCGGGTAAGCTGCAGAGACGGCACCGGTCTCAAGCATTTTTTTTCGTGACGCTTACCAAGTGGTCAGTCACCACGAGTTCAAACATAACCGTGGAACAAAATCTCCATATTTCGGAATCGTCGTCCAGATTTGAGTGATCCTGGGGATGAGTACCGACATCTATCAAGAATCCTGACGCCAAATCCCCTTCAGAAATTATGCATATATGAGATATGGGAAATGCGTCTGTTAAAATGGCAGCGTTAGGCGCCATCTTGTACAACAACCCACCCCCCACTATGACCTTCTTCAGTGTCCCGGCCCTTGTAATAAATTTCGTGGCTGCGGCCCGCTGGCTGAAGTGAGTTTGAGATCCCTGCTCTAGGGACTACATTGCTCTATGATGACTACAGTCCTGGATCCAAGAAATATATACCAGGCGCAATTTCAACGGTTAACTTTGGCACAGCTGGCACAGTTGGAGACTATTAACCGTGATGCAATGAGCAAAATAACAACGTTACCCCGCGTCACTCCGATAACAACTTTACAGGAGCACGCCCAGCTTAACACAATTGCAGAGCTAATTTCACAAAGAGAAAAAGCGCGTGAAATAAAAAAACAACTTGTTCCTGTTGTTGCTGCCTTGCATGCTCACTTTCAACGCGGCTCTCGAATTGACAACCAGCCTGTACAATGCCTCCCTGGGAATTCACCACCATCACATCTAATAAGACAACAAAGTTACGGTGCAGCGATACATCAGGTATTATTGACGAATGCTATATCATCGAAGCACTTTCCGCTAATACCTGCAAAGTCTATACAGATGCTGCTATCATACAAGACGGCGGGAGGACATCATTCCTAAGTACCACGCATAATTTCATCAGTGGTCACCAGCATTATCTATCTACGGAAGCCACTCCTCTTGTAATGGAACTTCAAGCCATCCATGACGCAGTGCGGGATGTCACCTCTAAGCTGCCTACAATTAAGCAACTTGACGTATTCACTGATTCTTTAGCGGCTATCCGGAACTCAAGAAAGTTCACAAGGCCATGGAAATCTGTGAGGCGATACACAAGATCAACCGCTATACAGCCACCTGCGTCAGGGTACACTGGATTCAAGGCTATGCTGCGAACCCTCACAATATTGCTGCCGATCAACAGGCACACTGCACTCCTAATATAGACCTTCCACCTATTCTACTTCCATCTCAACCCCTAAACTCACTCCGTGCCCGTAAAAATGTTCTCCGGCAGGAAACACGCGCTCTTATCCCCCCCGTGTGTCCGCTCTCTCCCCCTTCATCTTACAAGGGCGGAGAAAGTCGTGCTTAGGAGGCTTCGGGCAGGGGTGGCCCTTACACCGGCTCTTATCTCAACGTGGAACTGGTCGCATTTACCAGTGGGAGATACATGCCCGTACTGTTCTGTTCCGGTGATGCAAGCAGATGCATACCATCTGATATGGACGTGCCAAGGGTTACAGTCGGAACGCTCCCGCCATCTCCTGCAAGCCGGCCTTCGCTACAGTGACACAAACAGTTAGGACCAATGGATACATGACAACACATTCCACAAGACACTGCTTCACTTCATACACAACACCGGCCTAACGGCGCACATTTAATACAGATATACACAACAAATATTACGCCTTAAGGGCAAGTCTATGTCGCAAATAAAAAAAAAAGACTACATTTTCACTTTTGTCAAAACGTTGTATTATGTTGATTGGGAATACTGAATTTCTTTTTGCACATTGTTATTTTTTGTATTACTTCTTGCACTGCTTCACTGCATTATGTTACTTGTGAATTCATGGCATTTATTGTACTGCTGTCTGTCAAATGCTATGGGTCAGTGGACGCTTTCAAGCCCATTTGAGAGGCCTTTTGTCCACTGTCCACAACATCACCGTACGCTGTATCTTGATGTTGAAAATGAACTGAAACTGACTACATACGCAAAAAAAGAAAACGAGTAATGTTTCCTACTGCTACCACTACTTCGTAAACGCGGCCGCACTGAAATTGCGGATATAACAGCCCAACGTGTTCTTTGCAAAAGGTGATCCTTGTACGCTGTACCAGACCGCAAACTATGCAATGAGGTTCGCAAATTTTTATTGTCTTTCAACTTCGACAAAATGGGCAGTTTTGTGTTAAGGTCCATAAGGCATACTTCTGAACACATTGCTTTCAGATCAACACAGTTATTTGTACAAAGTCTACAAGATTTCTGTCGTGGCAACGTGCTAACGTCACTGCGGGTAAGAGGAATATTTCTTGTATATTCATGAAAATCCGTTTAGCGGCAGCATTCGCCACAGAATTTACAGGAATACTGCAGTGCCTCGACATACGCCTATATACTTTAAAGGGGCACTAAAGGCAAATAACAATTTGCGTCAGAGTGAAAGAGCAATGTCTGGGAATGCCTAAACCTTCAACATTATCAACAGCAGTGCTCTACTAATCGAGAAATGAAGGTAAATGTACACCACATGCGCTACGAGTGGGACATTTTGGAAATGATCCCAATGACGTCAAAGCGTCCGACTGCAATTAATCACTGGTATTCAAACCAGCTGCAGTAAAAAAAAGAACCTTCCGTGCATTACTACACATAATAAAATGATGCTTATCCGTTTCTGTTTGATTCATAGAAAAAAGAACTGCCTGGCGTAACTATGGGGTGAGTGGTGGAAAAGTTGCGTTTTCGCCTGGTTAGACTGGATAGGTGGTGCCATCTAGCGGGGTTGCAACAATCAAGCAGAAAATTATTCATCGGCCGTTGTTTTTGCTGTGGCTCCCGCTACTTTCGCTCTGCTACTGCTAGTGTTGGCGGCCGCGCAGAAGGCGGGCAATGTTGGGCAAGGCAACTGCAACGTCAGAGAGGCCCGTTTTCAGGCGGCTGACTCGAAGTGCGCTAACGCCATGCAGACCACTAAAACGTGATTTTATTTCAAAATAAGCATTTTCTTGGCACGAAAGTAGCACTACGAGCTTTCCGGACCGCTATTTCTGCAATCAACGTCGACTTTATAGTCGACGTGTCCCTTTCAAGGAAGACTAAAGAGCAAAACGATTTTTTCTCGTATTCGTAAACGTCTATTTCACGATACCAAAAACACCCCGCTTTGTTCGAGAAGACGCTTACTAAGCTAGAAAACACGCAAAAAAGAAAACGTGGGTGGCGACGAAACATTGAAGTTTCCCCACCATTCGCCGCGACATCATATATTTTGACGCCGTCTACTAGAACCTGCGCAGTTCCTCATCGGTAAAAATGAAGTACGTTGTCCTCTGAGGGGGCAGAGACTTAACATACCAAGGTTGAGGAAATTTTGTAGAGCCCATGCTGCCGAAATGCGACAAATACACTTTGAAATCTTTGACGTCACGCGTTTAGATTTCGGCGCGATATTTAAAAATGAAACTTTGAAATTTATTTTCTCCTCTATTAATACACCTATGATGGTGGAATTAACAACATTAGAGCTCTCAGAGTACAATTTATCAATCTAAACCAATTCACTATTTCTCTTTGGTGTCCCTTTCATGTAGAGTCAATCATCGGCTTTTCTGTGCCCCAGAATGGTTTTACATCATATCAATAATAATAACGTCTGGGGTTTTACGTCCCAAAACCAGGATATGATTATGAGAAACGCCGTAGTGGAGGGCTCCGGAAATTTTGACCATCTGGTGTTCTTTAACGTGCACTGACATCGCACAGTACACGGGCCTCTACCATTTCGCCTCCATCGAAATGCGACCGCCGCGGCCGGGATCGAACCCGAGACTTTCGGTTAAGCAGCCGAGCACCATAACCACCAGTGGCGTAGCCAGGGGGTAACACACCGGGCGCGTGCCCCCCCCCCCCCCCCCCCCGAAATTTTTTTTCGCCATGGCATGCAAAGCGAAAAATGATCATTTCAAGCAGGTGCCCCTCCCGAAATCAAGGAGGTGCCCCCCCCCCCCCCCCCCCCGAAAAAAATTTCTGGCTACGCCCCTGATAACCACTGCTCCACCGCGGCGGACGGTTTTACATCATCGATGTGTAGACATAACATTTTGGACGGCGTTCTTGAAAGACGTGAGGGAGGCTAGCGAATTCCTGAAGTTTGCCCCATTTTTTGCAATATCTAGCGACACCATGATGTGGAAAGCAGAGAAGATAGCAAATAGTTTGGAGACGCTAGAAAATGTTGCACTAATTTACCCTTTCGTTGTAGCTTCGGGTACCGTGTGATAAATGCGAAATCAGGACAGTTATTTTCATGCGATCCGCCTGTGCATATGTGAATATTGGCCGCGAGGTGTTACTAACGAATGCATCGTTATATAAAATTAGAAAATCATCATCATCATCATCAGCCTGTCTACGCCCACTGCAGGGCATAGGCCTCTCCCATGTTTCGCCAATCAACCCGGTCCTGTGCTTTCTGCTGCCACGTCACCAGAGCGCCACGTCGTGTCTCCTGGACTCGTGCCAAGCCGCGCCGTGCACGGTGAGTGCACATCCACAGGGTCGACCAGGTTGTGCAGTGTACGTGCGACGCGAACTGCCACACGCGCACATTGACGTGACCGATGTCACTGGGGGGCGCCCTCGAGTGCTGTGCGGTGACGGTGCGGCTCAATGGTGTGGACACGACGGTGGCATCTGTGTATGTGCGTCCTGGACAGCGGTGGAATGCCACCGAGCTGCTACACCTGACGTCCCGCCTAGGTAGCGACTTTCTCCTATGTGGTGACATGAACGCGCATCACACTATGTGGGGGAGTCGCACCTGCTCGTCTCGAGGAAGTGAACTGGTGGACGTCATCCATCAACTGGGCCTGCAAGTTCTGAACACCGGCTCTTTCGCCTTCGTCCGCAGAACAGGCCGGCCCTCGTGCAGCGCCATTGACGTCAGCCTGGCCAGCGAAGGAGCCCGGTACGACTGGGCAACACAGCCTGACTCCTGGGGTTCAGACCACCTGCCGATCATGATCACACCGGTGGGAGGGAAGATCCGAAGGACCAGGCAGTGCACCACAATCGACTGGCGAGCTTTCCGGCAGCGGCTCCGAGAGGCTCCGGTGGACCAGGACTTCCTGGGTCTGGTAGCAGCAGCAGCACAGGCAGCGACCATCCAGTGTAGGGTGCCAGAGAACCATCCTGTGCCAGACCTCCGCCACCTGAACTTACGGGCTGCTCGACGCAAGGCTGAGAGAAGGTACCTAAAGGCCCAGAGCTCGGAGCATCGCACTCTCTTCAACCGTGTCGATGCGGTCTGCCGGCGACATGCCAACCGTCGCAGACGGCAGAGTTGGCAGGGCATCTACCACTCTCTCAGCTGGGCAAGAGGCGGCTCCAGGGCATGGCGGCTTCTATGGTCCCTCGTCATCGGACCAATGGCGTGGCAACCCGTCCTTTCGGTGGCCATCCGTTTGGGCATCAGTGAGCAAGAACTGGCAGAACGGCTGGCCGATCGCTTTACGGTACTGCCAGTAGCCCAACCTGTGGCCATCACGACTGCGCCTACACCCAAGCCGCCGCAAGGCTACCACCCTACCTGGACTGCCAGCTAAATTTCAGCTCTGTGCCAGGAGCCCATTTTCGAGCACGAGCTGAATGCTGCGCTAGCCAGAACCAAACGCCGCAGTTCCCCCCGGTGCCGACGGCATCACATACCAGATGCTGCGTAACCTGGATGTGGATGCACGACGACGCCTGTTGAGGGCCTTCAATGACGTCTGGCAGAGCGGCACCCTACCTGAGGCCTGGCTGACTGCTGTGGTGGTGCCCGTCCGGAAACGTGGCCGCCCCGGTGCAGCCATTACATCCTACAGGCCCGTATCTCTCACCTCTGCTGCCTGCAAGCTCATGGAAGCCATAGCTCTGGCACGCTTGAGCTGGATCGCTGGGGCACAGGAGTTCCTACCTGAGCAGCAGACGGGCTTCCGGCGCCACCGCTGCACAGCAGATTCGATTGCGGACGTCGTGTCCACCCTGGAGGAGGCCAGGAGCAAGGGAGAGGTGGCCCTCCTCGTCCTGCTGGATGTACAGAGCGCTTTCGATGGCCTACCACATATGGTCATAGAAAGTGCCCTGGACGCACTCGGCATCAATGGCTCTCTCCGTGCTTTCATCAGTGCCTTCCTAACAGGCCGGACTCTCCGGGTTAGAGTTCGACGCGCCATCAGCGATCCAAGGCCAGTGACAAGCGGTGTCCCACAAGGTTCTGTCCTGAGCCCCTTCTTGTTTAACTTGGTGCTGGCGGGGCTACCAGCAACGCTTCCGGTTGACAAGCGCTACCCCACGCAGTGCTCGTTGTACGCAGACGACGTGGCACTGTGGGTTAGGGGGACCCAGGCGGAACCTCACGGCCATCAGGCGCTCCCTGCAACGCTCCCTGGATGCTGTGTCCTCCTTATTCAAGGCGATCAGGCTGATCGTGTCACCCACGAAGACGGAGGCGCTGCTGGTTCACCCCAGAACCGCTGCGCGGAGGTCCGTACGAAGGCTTGTGCTGGGAGACAGGCGAATCCCGTGGAGCAAGGCAGTGACGTACTTGGGGCTGAGGATCGATCACCGCCTCACCTGGATTCCAGCCACGAAACACGCCACCTCCCAGGCCACCAGGGTCCAGACTGCTGTGGGCAAGCTGCTGAGCAGGGGTCAAGGGTGCACTCCTCGGCTGGCCCTTCGGCTCTACGAGGCGGCTGCAACGGCAGCGCAAACCTATGCACTGCCCTTGGTGCAGCTGGCGCCACACCGTAAAGAAGAGTTGGAGCGGCAACACCGCCTGGCGATTCGGCGCTTCATGGGTCTCCCGCGCCAGTCGCCCGTGGCTGCTACATTGGCGGAGGCCCAGGCGTGGCCTCTGTCGCTTCTGATGCTGCGACAGGCGCTGCATCCTTTACAACTTCCAGTGTCTCGCCACCTATCGCAAAGCGCTGTTCTCTGCCAAGATTGTTCCACATTACTTTAGTTTTATGCATATTAATTTTCAGGCCTGCACAGAGCCCACGGGGGGCGCTGCTCTCCTTCGGAGACTGCGGAGCCGACCAGCTTCACGTATGGGACAGATCTGTGCTCTCTATGCAGAACTGGTGCCCCAGGCCCCCCTGTCCCTTTCAGCCGCCTCCACCGCACCAGCGGCCCCTGGACGTGCAATTGGAGCTGGACAACCTCAGCAAAAGGCGGACACCGGCGTGTGAGCTCCACCAGTCAGCCGTGGCGAAACTCCATGACAGGCTACGGGGCCATCTTCTGCTGTTCACGGACGGGTCTGTCCGGAACAGCTCCCGCTCTGCCGCGGCTGCTTGTGTCATACCAACGACTGGAACTACCATCCGGTGTCGCCTTCCCTTTCACGCCAGCTCCACTGCAGCCGAATTGGCTGGTCTTCACCTGGCAGCCGACTACCTCGCTGCTACAACACCCCAGCTGCCCGTGGCGATTCTCTGTGACTCCCGGCCAGCCCTACAAGCGCTGCTGCAGCCAGCCTAAGCCGGGATCACCGTGGCGCTGCTGCACGCCAAGCTCACAGCCATCAGAGCTAGCGGTGTGCGTCTGTCCCTCCACTGGCTTCCCTCGCATGTTGGGATAGCTGGGAACGAGGAGGCCGACGCCGCCGCTAAGGCAGCACACCACAGCGACACTCCAGTCACCAAGGCGGTAGCCCTGTCAGACTACTCTCGGCAGCGACTGCGGCAGCTGCTGCCAACGGCCCACCCCTGACGTGCGCGTGGCAAGCGGCAAACCACCACCGCCCCTTCCCGAGACCGGCCTGGAGAGGCGGGAGCGGTGGCTGCTGCTGCGCCTGCGGACCGGCAGCGTCTGGCCTGCGGCAGGCATGTACTCCAAGGGTCGCTGCCCATCGCCTGCGTGCCGCAGATGCGGCGACGACGAAACACTGGACCACATCATATGCTCCTGCCCTGCTTTGACCGCTGAACGATGTGTGATGGCGCGCCGCTACCGCCTGCTGGGTCTCCCTGCGACAACTGCGGAGGACTTCCTTTTTCCCGCGCGGTCGAAGATACCGGCCCTGCGAGCGTTCCTCGAGTTTGCCGTACCTGCAGACCTCGCCGCCCTATAGCCGAACGCTTACCTTCGTGCTCCTGCCTGCGCTGACAAGATACCCTCTTGCCATGCTACTCTCTCCTTCTTTCTATCTTCTCTTCTTCCTATCCTCTTTACTTCCTCTTCCCCTTCCCTAAGGGCGCTGAGCCGTGCCCCCCACGTCGGGAGGCAGAAAATAGCGCCCTTTTTTATCTTCTTCTTTCCCCAACCACTCTCTCTCTCTCTCTCTCTCTCCCTCACTAGTTTGCCATCTCTTGGAATCCACTCAGTTACCCTTAATGACCAGCGGTTATCCTGCCGACGTGCTACGTGCCCGGCCCATATCCATTTCTTCTTCTTGATTTCAATTATGATATCCTTAACCCCCCGTTTGTTCCCTCTCCCACTCTGCTCTCTTCCTGTCTCTTAAGGTTACACCTATCATTTTCCTTTCCATCGCTCGCTGCGTCGTTCTCAGTTTAAGTTGAACCCTCTTTGTAAGTCTCCAGGTTTCTGCTCCGTTGGTAAGTACCGGTAAGATGCAGCTGCTATATACTTTCCTCTTGAGGGATAGTGGTAGACTACCATTCATGATTTGATAATGCTTGCCGAATGAGCCCCACCCCATCCTTATTCTTCTAGTTATTTCACTTTCATGGTTCGGCTCCGCGGTTACTACCTGTCCTAAGTAGACGTACTCCTTTACAACTTCCAGTGTCTCGCCACCTATCGCAAAGCGCTGTTCTCTGCCAAGATTGTTCCACATTACTTTAGTTTTATGCATATTAATTTTCAGACCTACTCTTCTACTTTCCGTATCCAGTTCAGTAATCATAAGCTGTAATTCGTCTCCCGCGTTACTCATCAATGCAATGTCATCAGCGAATCGCAGGTTACTGAGATACTCTCCATTAACTCTTATCCCTAACTCTTCCCAATCTAGGGCCCCGAAAACCTCCTGTAAACACGCGGTGAATAGCATTGGAGAGATCGTGTCTCCCTGCCGTACGCCCTTCTTTATTGGGATTCTGTCGCTTTCTTTATGGAGGACTATAGTGGCTGTGGATCCGCTGTAGATTTCTTCCATTATGTTTATATAGGCTTCGTCGATGCCCTGATTCCGCAGTGCCTGCATGACTGCTGATGTCTCCACCGAATCAAATGCCTTCTCGTAATCTATGAAGGCTATGTATAGGGGTTGATTGTATTCCGCGCATTTCTCTGTCACCTGATTGATAGTATGAATATGGTCTGTTGTTGAGAAGCCTGTACGAAATCCTGCCTGGTCCTTTGGTTGATTGAACTCTAATGTCGTATTAATTATGTTAGCAATTACTTTTGTAAATAGCTTGTAGACAACGGGCAGTAAGCTGATGGGCCTGTAATTTTTCAGGTCCTTGACGTCCCCTTTCTTATGGATCAAGATGATGCTGGCATTCTTCCAAGAATCTGGTATCCTCCCTGTCGAGAGACACTTCGTATACAGGGTGGCCAGTTTTTCTAACATAATCTCTCCACCGTCTTTCAACAGGTCTGATGTTACCTGATCCTCACCAGCGGCTTTGCCTCTTTGCATTCCCTTTAGGGCTTTCTTTACTTCTCCTGTCAATACTGGTGGGATGTCAGATTCCTCTGGGCTATTATTGCTTCTTACGTTATCATCCTGACTGTCTCGGCTGCTGTACAGATCTCTGTAGAACTCTTCCGCTACCTCAACTATTCTATCCATATTGGTTGTGACCTTGCCTTCCTTGTCCCTTAATGCATACATCTGATTTTTGCCTATGCACAGTTCTGTCTTCATAGCTTTCAGGCTTCTTCCGTTAGATTAGAAAAAGGTAAAATTAGAAAAAGGTAAGTTTAACAAAACAGCTAGTTGGGCGAGTTGGTGCGTATTCATATTTGAAGATAAACAGCGCACAGAAAACGAAGACAAAGGAAGAGAAGGGATCGACACACACAGCGCTGTGTGTGTCGATCCCTTCTCTTCCTTTGTCTTCGTTTTCTGTGCGCTGTTTATCTTCAAATATGAATAGGTAAGTTTAAATTTTTTTTAATTAGACAGAACTATCGGGAAAAGTAGGCGCTTAAAGGAGCTCACCGAGTTCATTCAACAACAAAATCAACTGTCGTGCATCTTACAGCATCGGCTGGTACACATTTACTGACGTGCTGTTCTGGTGCAAAAAAAAAGAAAATCGAATGAGTGTGCGACAAAAAAAATCTTCAACTTTTTTTGGGATGAAAACAGCGCATTGCACGTTCGGAAGCTGGTTTAATCTGCAAGTACCAATAATTCCAATTTCATTGAGAAAATTAAATAAAAATTTCCGGCCTTTTCGTACTTTTTTTTCAGTTTTTCAAGTTCCGCATTTTGTAAGAGTAGTTAAGATGACGTCTGCCACCTGTAACAGCCATAGAAAAAACGCTCGGATTTTTTTTTTTTGAACTCCCTCTAGTTTTCTTTTCTTTTTTTTTTTTTTAGTGTTAAGCACAGTACAGGGATCCCACACTACAGCTGCGTATTCTAAAGTTGGTCTTATAAATGTCTTATGAAATGTATACCCCCCAGGAATAGGACCTATCTAGAAGAGTATCCCTATGAACAGGGCTTCCCATTATATAACACGTCTATAACTTTCCATAATATAACATAACCCCCCCCCCCCCCCTCGCTTCGGAAATATCCTGTGTCCGCCCTGTTTCCTCGTAGTTTTGTGCATACGCGTTTGCTGCTACGCTATCTACTATCGATCTGTAATAAAAAAACATTGCTGATGTATATTCACCTAAAAAAAATGGATATACAATATCTGCTGCTGTGTCTTATACGCCTCTCATAGATACTTGTTTCCGGCTGTATCTCGTGTCGTATTATGACACAATTGCAAAGTACCCTTGCTCAGATTAGAAAGACTATTGAAAACACTCGATAACGTTCCGATAGAATGAGACGCGTCGGTAGAGCCGAGCCATTTGACGCATGTAACAGTTTAAATCGGTGCTATCAGGTCATATCGCAAAACTTCAACGAGTAAGCACGTCAATACTTACTTTCAAATGTAAAACGTCATTGCAAACGGAAGATGGAGCTTACCTTCCGTATATCGTATGCCTTTTTTCTTTTGAAGGATAAAAAGTTGAAGCTTTGCACTGGCTTTAAGCATACTGCAAATAAAAGGACAAGACAAACCACCATAGCCACGGCGCATAATCGTTTCATGACGAAATCCCGATGCAGGAATGATCTTTAACGACAAGTTAAACCAAATAAAGGGTTTCAAATCATCCAAATTTTGGCGTAGATGGTCTAACTATAGGCACAGGGGATGCTTCGGCAAGTTGGTATAACTAAATATAGCACAACAAATGTCGCATACGCATGCCGTATGACTAATGCTTTATGTAAGCGCAGTTTTGTTCAGGATACACTGTAATGATATTCTGCCATTTCTTCCAAAACAACTCATTCATTTTGTACGTCGATAAGCGTGACGAAATAAACTAACAGTACAAAACAATCGCATGACCGAACAATTCCAAAAGTGAGTATAAAACCGAAAATAACATAGCCGAACAATGGAACAACGGTGTTTCATAATTCTGCTTTTTGAACGCGCACTCGGACATGCGTCAGCAATGTGCCGTCCTTCATTGTGGTCAAAACGAGCGCTGAATTTGCGATTGTCAGCCAGCTTAGCCGAAAACAAGTGCGTCGCCGGCGTCGCGGATGTTGTTTGTCTCAGCTACCGGCTCAATAGCTTGAATATCTCGCATAAAAAAAAAGGTGACAGTTTCGTCGCAAGGGCGAAGCAGTGAAGGCGATAGCAACCAGTTGGAATTTTATACGAAAAAACGCAAGCAACTCACTCCGCTAGAAAACGCGGCCGATGGAGTTAGCGCTTGGTGTTGTCTATAGCACGATGGTAATAGTCTATGAGCACAACACGTACGAACATACGAGTCGTCTGCTGATCACCTTCAAAGATACTCGAGCAACCACGGACGACGCGTGATATTTTGATGTATTCGGATTTCACCCGCAAAGACTGTTTCCAACGCTCGGCGCCGACCGCACCGCAATGTTTCAGAAGCTTCGAGAAGCCTTTCGCGCAGTGAAAGAGAGCCGGTGCGTTTCCTCTGCGTTTGATCGCCGGCTGCGCTGGCGCGCATTCACTCGAACGCGGAACGTACAATGTTTTGAACGATGTTATTGATTTGAACGTTATACGGAACCTCACGGTGACGTCGACGGCGACGGTGAAAACGCGCCGAGAGTGCCCATATAATTGCTGTCGCAATAACAGAACAGAGTACATTACAGCAACGCATCTAATGATTTCTGCCATGAGCATTTCTCCGCCGGTCTGGTGCACTAGCGTCAACGCTGGCCACTGTCGGTACATTAGACAGGCGTCCGAATTTCGGTGCTATACGACGCATCTTCAGTGCTTCGAACGTGCGGCAGTGCTGCATTACTGCGTTCACACATGTCAGGTTTTCTGGGGTCAAGTCAAGACACGCTGACTATGTAGAAAGTTCAATTACTCCTATGCGCAATGTATCTTGCCCTTTATTTCCCACTAGTCCGAGGAACTGGCAAAAACAAGTCGCGTCCACACATGTGGACGCTGCGCCTGAAGGGGTTAAGGCCTGACCACACGTAGCCGTTGCAGCGCGTCAGCGCGTGGCTTTTTGACGCGGCGTCGTGCCCTCTCCCTATAGAGAGAGAGGGGGCGCAGCTTCGCGTAGCCACGCGCCCTCTGTCTCCATAGGGAGAGGGCACGACGCCGCGTCAAAATGCCACGCACTGATGCGCTGCAACGGGTACGTGTCGTCAGGCCTTAACCACACGTAGCCGTTGCAGAGCGTCAGCGCGTGGCTTTTTGACGCGGCGTCGTGCCCTCTCCCTATGCACAGAGAAGGCGCGTGGCTGCACGGAGCTGCGCCCCCCTCTCTCTCTATAAGGAGAGGGCGCGGCACCGCGTCAAAAAGCCACGCGCTGACACGCTGCAACGCGTACGTGTGGTCAGGCCTTAACCCCTTCAGGCGCAGCGTCCACATGTGTGGACGCGACTTGTTTTTGCCAGTTCCTCGGACTAGTGGGAAATAAAGGGCAAGATACATTGCGCATAGGAGTAATTGAACCTTCTACATAGTCAGCGTGTCTTGACTTGACCCCAATGTGCTGCATACGACTGCAGCCGATCACTTTGATGAAGGCACTACGATGTTTGACGGGTCACTGGACGTGCCCCGTTCCAGAACCAACTTCTTAAGTATTATTTTTCTTTGCTCAAAATGAACAGAGCCAGAAACGAACGGCGTGTGCATTTTGACCCTAAGATTACCTTCTTTTTGTGTAAAAATCGTACATGTGTGGTTGCAGAATAATTAAACATTTAATTATACGCTAATTAAGATTAATTAGCAAAGCTCACAAAGAACAAAATATTTCTTCATTTTCTTTCTTGGAATGTAATAACGAGAGCCTTAGAATTATGTTGTGCGAAATTTAGACATTTCCGGAAGGTGCGCGCGCGCCTGAAGGGGTAAGAAGGGGGGGGGGGGGGACGCAAAGTCTGCCCCTTACATTGACTTAATGGGAGGGAGGCGCTGCGATAAAATTTCGCCCCCCCACCCCCTCCCCGCCTGAAGGGTAACCCTGGGCTCACAGGATAGCCTACTTATGAACAGAAAATACACTGAAGAATTTGGATGAGCTGAGGCACTTACGGCAGAAATTTCCAAATAACGGCAGGAAATCGACTACTGTTCCTAAAGCAGAAAATGTACAACCATTGCCTACTCCCAGTACAAACGTATGGGGCGAAAACTTTGAGCTTAGCAAAGAAACTCGAAAACCAGTTAAAAAATGCGCAACGGGTGATGAAGCGACAAATGTTAATCATAACGTTAAAGGGATACTGAACAAAAATTTGAAAAACTGACGAAAACATCGAAATTCTACTCGGAAGACGCCAGTGTTCCGATAAACACAGTTTATTTCACGTAGTTTTGAACAGTTGGCTGTATTTTTGGTGGATTGTCAGCGCGCGGCGGCTGCACGCGAGCGGGAGCCGTGACGTTAGACTCTCCCTGGTGCATGGAGGGTGCACGTGCTCCTGTTCTTCGCTTCCTTTTCTCCACCTCTCCTTTCATTCCACGCTCTCCCTTCCACAAAAGCACTGATGCCTTATCCCAGCCGGGAGCATTGTTCGCTCCTGTGCTGGTTCTGGGAAACGTAGTGCAAGCTGAGCGGGTTGAGAGACGCGGGCGAAGGCAGGCATTGGTGGAATGACTGTTTCCGGCGAGTTTCACGTCACATCCTCTAGTTCACGGCGCGGCCGCTAGACGCGGCGGTTAGTGAAAAACTCATTAAATTCATTATTTTCCTCTAGTTTCTGCCTGAAATGAAGGTTTTGTCCATCGATTTCAACACCCAATCTTTCAATTTGGCTGGAAATCTTGGTGGCAAAAATTTTGTTCAGTATCCCTTTAAGACACAGGAAGAAAGCAGAGTGGATAATTGATTTTGTTGTTTCATCCGGGCATAACGATTACATGGTTTGCCCGCTGTGTAAGGCAGAAAGGGTTTAAACTTCCTGGCTAGGTCTTTACTTATAGTCGTATATACAGCTTTAGAAGTCGGCGGCATTCCCTCCTCAAAGGCGGATGCACACAAGCCTGCACCAATGGGCGCGCACATCGAACTGACGTCATGAACCGATCTGGCGGTGAGCTCGTTTTAACGCGATAGCGTTAAAGAGCTCGTTTCGCAGAAATTCCGGCGTCGGAGTCGGCGTCAGCGTTGTTGGTTGTGAGCGAAAAGTCACCATCTTGTGACAGAAAAATCGAGAAAGATACAAATAAAATAAATAATAAAAATTTCCGGGTCCTAATGAGGATCGAACCCAGGTCGTCTGCGTGGCAAGCAGGTGTTCTACCGCACAGCCACGGTTCTGCTTAGGATTGCATATAAAATAACTTCCTCTGCTTGTAGATGCAGTGAAAATAACTTTCATGCTTTACAAACACACGCGTCCTGTCCTACAGGCGTCACAATACAACATGTAATATCGCAGCAATATTGCGTGGTACAAGCGTACATTGCCATCAGGCGTCAGAAGATGTGAATATCATAAGGACATTGTGGTTAAAAGCGGTCCACCCATTACAAAAGGCACACAGTTTTCTGCGCGTATTTCCTTAAGACCACGTAGTGGGTGCACAGCAAGTTCGAAAACAATACCCGCATTTCCCGCGCGTAATTGCTCGGGGTTTAATGCATGCTACCCATTACATAGCATGTACTAAGTGATTGAAGTACGCACTAGGGACAGGATATCGCTATCGCGAGGGGAGATGCGAGTCGAAAAACGCGTTTTTTTCAAAAATTCCGTATTTTCGTTTTTATTTGCTTTCACAAGTTTAGTTTCTCTACTTGCACGACAAAAAAACTGAAGATTGTAATTAAACTCGAAGTAGGTCAAAATCGCTTTTAAAGAGCACAGGGTGGCTACTAAAAATCTAAGAAGTCCTGATTGTCTAGAGTCCCCTGGAAATTGTCACCTGGCTGCTTGCCATTGCATTTGGCATTAGGGGTTCACTAAAGTCACATGCTCAAAATAAACATGATTGCCAAGCTGTCATGATGGAATAAATCATCTGATATGACAAATCTTTTCCGCATAGATGAGCTTTCACTTATACCTTTAAAATGCGTTTTTCTCAAGATACAATTCTGGGCAACTTCTTGAGTTTTTACATCATGTTTCTGGTACTTCTGATAGCCAAATCGGGATGAAATTTTGCCCACATATTTCTTAGCATGTGCAGAGTGCAAGTATCTACTTTAAAACTTGATATAACCTAATATAATTATTACGAACCTAAAATAACCAATTAGTGTGCTCTGAGCATTCTAAGGCTTTTCACATTACAATTTTTCTTGTCCATTAAAATGTCTTGCACGCGCTTTCTTGATAGTTCTTTGCATTCTACATATAATGTGGAGCAATATGAGCTAATAATGGCTCAGAACGATAAACATTCAGTGGCAAAAGAAGAGTCTACAAAAAAAAGTATATTTTACACATTTTCGTGGCACAAAACGAAAACTGTACAACTTACTATAAAACTAATTACATATTTGAATTCAGCATAAAATTTTATATATACAGCAAAAATTTCACCGCCTTAGGCTACAGATTAACGCAACTCTTTTTTCCGAATCGCATCTCCCCTTAAAGGCGAAGCTTAAGGGTCCCGCAATTTTTCTTAGCACATTGCCGAGTGCATGAGCTGGCCTATTTCTTGACAAGGGTACCAATATGGGCTTGTTGGTTCATCGTAAACTGGCTTGTAGCATAGCGCAGAAACACACAGGGACAAAGAATAAGACTGGACGAGCACAAGCGCTACCTTCTGCGCTATGCTACAAGCCAGTTTACTATTTCTTGAGTCGCGGAGGCAAGCGGCTGCCGCGCTTCGGTCGTCCGGGAGGGGCCTCTACAGACTTCTTAAGCTGTACCAAGAAGAAAATGGAGTTGGGCAGGCCACGTGGTGCGAAGGACAGAAAACATTTGGACAGTGAAAGTGACGTAATGACACTAAGGGATGGGAGACGCAGCCGAGGTCTTAAAGGTTTAGATGGAGTGACGAAATCAGAAAGTTCGCGGGCATGAAATGCGAAAATCTTGCACAGGTTAGAGTAAACTGGAAATCATTTGAGGCCTTCGCCCTGCAAAGCTGAAAAATCATGAATGATGATGGTGATGATATTGAACGCGAGTCAAGAAGTAATATCTGGGGTTTTACTTCCCAAAACCACGATATGATTATGAGACGCCGTAGTGGAGGGCTCCGGAAATTTTTGACCATCTGGTGTTCTTTAACGTACACTGACATCGCACAGTACACGGGCCTCACCATTTCGCCTCCACCGAAATGTGCCCGCCGCGGCCGGGATCGAACCCGCGACCTTCGGGTCAGCAGCCGAGCACCGTAGCCACTGTTCCACCGAGGCGGACCGCGAATGAAGAAACGCAACTGTTACAGTGCATCCATCACCTTTTACTTTTTCTAAGAACACAAACGCCTACACGCGCCGCCAAAATATCAGACGGAAGCATTAACGAAGAGCACCGTGCTTTTATTGCCTTTTTTTTTTTTTTTGCAGCTCCAGACATCATGGCTCTCGACTGAATGAGTGAGGCTGTCACAGCCAGGACTCGACGTACAACTTGTAGAAGGCGTACGTGAAGTGCAGGGCGTACAGCCCTCCCGTGCTCAGCCCGACGATCTGCACAAAAAGAAACAACGTGCATGTCACTCCACGGAGTGAATGTGCATCCACGGAGTGAATGATGATGAGTGGGCGAAGCTCCGGAGGTTCATCGGTAAACCGTGAATATTCCGTGAAATTCGCCCAATACATCATCAAAGACGTGACAAACACTGTGTGTATATATACAAGAAATTTATATTTTATTCGGGAGCCGTGATTTTCCGTTTTGTTTTCGTTTCTTCGTTGGTCGTGGTTACCTTTTACATAAGCCGTGGCTTCCGTTCCCTCTTCATTATAACGGCTTTATGGTCGGTGAAATGGAGGGACAGCGGTTCCTGGATGGGTCGTAGTGGAAAGTTTGCAAAGACGAGATCGATGCAGGTTCCTCGGATGGTGGTTGGTTGCATGGGGTCAAACGATATGCATGTGAGACCATATCGCGATGCCATGTGTTGTATGGCATCGCGATCGCCATCGTCATCAGCGTCGTCATCGTCATCAGCGTCATCGTTATGACGCATAGTGGGTACATTCCATGTGCTGTGCCGTGATGGCAGCGTCATCGTCATCGCACAGGGGTGGCTACAACGACGACGCAGGACGCCGGACTAGCCTATGCCCTAAGGAGCTTCGCCCCTAAAACAAAAAAAAAACAGTCTGAAGTTCAGGGGAAGACGGAAGCTTGAACTCGAAGAGTTGAAAAATTCGTCAGCACTGCGTGTCGCTGGAGCCGACGTTTCGACAAGCCGACTTGCCTTCTTCAAGGTTAAGTGTCCGCTATGATTGGGGACGCGACAGTGACACAAAGGGCGCGGCGCACAAGTGTGACAGACTGAGCGGGTTGGCGCCAGTGTCTTGTCTTTGGTTCAACTCGAGTAAAAGTACGGTGCTGTACACGGAAGGATCTCATACTAAATTACCCAAGTCGAAGCCCCATTAACCAATCAGAATAGCTAACCCGGAGTATTTAGCCACAGTCGTACGTAGGATGAGTGCCGCAAAAATGCGAAAATAGCGGTGGTGCCGCGTCCGGCCACCAGGCCTGTACTATTTCTTGCCCATCAACCGGAGAGCTTTCTTTCGGGGATAACCGCACAGATTCTCTGTCAATCCGTGACGTTTTCCAAGGTACAGCCGTGCGGCAGATCTCTAGCAGGGTCGCCGCTTGCAATAAATGGTGCGTAGAGTCGTACTCTGCGTGTAGAGCGAAATTAACTATACGTTTTGGAGGACTGTAGCAGTGCCGAAATCTAGTCAATTTTACATTAGTGTCCACTCATTAGTGAGTTAATAACTAGCTAATTAAGCTATTTATTTATTTATTTATTTATTTATTCAAACGCCTTTCACAAAGCTCACGTGTAACTGCTTGTTTTTCAACGCCGACTTCCAGGCATAAGATCAAAAGTAACTTGTATCGGAGTTGTACGTAACGCGTTACATGTAACGGATTACTCGTAATTAATTACATTTCCTTCTAATTTTGTAATATAATTTATTATTCTTTTCCGAACTGTAACGTTCTGGGTAATTCAGTTAGATTTTCTTTAACTGATTACCGGGTAATCACTTAGTCTTTTTCCAAAGTCACTTAGTAGCCAGTCGTCTATATGGCAGTTCTCGTCCCGTAAAATATGCCACCACTCTGTAGGGATTATCCTTCCTGTGATCCGTCCTGACCGTACGGAGCCTATATTTTTTTTTTTCACTTTTTTCCTTGGTCTTACCCGCAACGCCTTACCCGAGTGCCGGCAACAGCGAAGCGCGATGCTTCATAGAGGACATCATGTACACTATAGCCAGGGCTGCCGTTGGTGGCTACATTGCGCCAAATTGGCTACTTTTGCACCCCGTTGGCGAAAAAAATTTTTCATTTGGCGCCATGGCTCTTTTTTTAAACTTGTGGTTTTACTTATTCAAAATGGTTTTATTTATTCATCAATAGTAATGACTATGTTGATAATACCGCTTCTGTTCTATTTGGTGAGAAATTTCGCGATAATATCAAATGACATGGCTACTTTAGATACTTTTGGCGTGAGTTCTGGCGCCTTTTCATGTCCACCCAACGGCAACCCTGAAGTCTATAGCATCAAAGCACTGCGCAACTAGGAGGTGGTGCGCAATGTGTTCCTACGTGGTAATACCGCCCTTGCCTCCAGCACGTGCATTGGGAGAGTGTTCAGTGTAGCAGCTTGCCTCTTAACGAAGAAACGTGGAAAAATAAGTTGAAAAGCAACAATCGCTAACGTGTAACACTACGTCACACAAGCCACAGTAAGCCTCCCAGCCTTTACTAAAGGCTCTAGCCTTCCCTCTTCCATGCAAGCGACCACAGTTCGTTGTAGCCTGAGTAAACTTGTGTTATTGTGTTACGGCAATAAAATTTTGAAGTAATGCAAAAGTGATCGATTACATTTCAGTAATTGCTCAGTCACTTTTATGGGGCTGCAATCGACAACTTTAATCAGCTACAATTTAAATGGAGTAGTTGTCATGTGTTGCTTATTTTCTGTGATGTTACTAGTCTGACTAGAATACAGTGGTCTTTTTTCGTTATACAATACAGATTTTTATAAAAATTCCATGTCATTCAGACTTCTGTCGTTTGCGCACATAAATTTGTGTCGATTCGGGAATACTTTTCCGCAGCTAAAATGCCACTGACTCGGCAAATCAACAAATAAACTCGTTCGTTAAGTCTTAATTACTGACTTGAAGGCAGATGTTCATATTAGAAAGTTGTGGTGCACCCCAATTTATCTTATACACATATTTTTTAAAGATCGCGAAAGTTGCACGTGATTAGAGGTACTCATAGTCAAACTTTAAGGGCGATATTGAAACTGATGGCACCCGGTGCTCTCTGTTACGTCTCACCGGAACTATACCCGTGACAGGTAAGCGACGAAATTTGAATCAGGGCGCGCTGAAGCAGAATTTCATCAGAAAGAATCGGCAAGTATTCTTACACACACAAGTAGACAGCTTACTGTTTGCATGAGATGTGTCGTGCTCGTCTGTAAACTATAAAACAGGCCCGAAAATCTATTTCGCCTCTCTGTAAGAAGCACCGCAGTTTCTGCCCTTAAGTTTTATGCTTCCCCGACAAAAATCAAGTCGATCTGTGGTTTTCTTGTGCACAGCTCGAAAGAAATGGATAAGCACCTAACACTACACGCAAAGCAATAATAATAAAAGGCAGCGTCGCACTCTACGGGTGCGAAGCCTGAAGGAAGTGCGGAGCTGGGCAGCCTTCTTTGTTTCTCTTCGGTTTTCTCTTTCTTTCCTCCTCTCTAGGTTTCCTTTCCTCCTTTTCCGTTTTTTTTTCTTTTTTTTCTCTTTCTATTTGTATTTATTTATTCCTCTCTCTTTATCTGTTTCTCTTTCTTGCTCTTTCTATTTTTTCTGTATTTCTATTTCGCACTTGCGTTTTTTTTTTGCTATTTTATACGTTTTTTTTTTTTTTATAATGCTGGCATTACATCTAACGTATTAGTTGTTGCTTTTTCGCTGATAATGATAAGTGATCATCAGCGAGAGGAAGAAGACTTCTCCTTGGCGCGAGCGCGCGCTCAATATTCTACACATGGAGCGCTACGCCCAGTGACGACGACAGCGTACTACAGCACACGACAGCCTAGCCCCTTAAAGGGCTCCGCATTTAATTATAATTGTAGGGCTTTAACGTTCCAAAACCACGGTATGATTATGAGGAACACCGGTAGTGGGGGGGCTCCGGAAGTTTTTGACCATCTGAGGTTCTTTAACGCGCACCTAAATGTAGGTACACGGACCTCTAGCATTTTCTCCTCCATCGAAAATGCGGCCACCGCGGCCGTACACGCAAAGGTAAGGCGATCCGCTGGCAGAAGTGAGATGACTTGCCGTTATTCACGAAGAGATGCGGCAGCGGCGCGCCATGGTTCAAATTTTGTCACTTGCTTCATTCTAGCAAAAGATCGAGTGAAGAGGGTGTCTTTTTGTCCCACAACGATAATCGTCATCTATCTCGCGTTCCTTTCCTTGCATTATCGCCGCGCGCCCGGCAGTTTCAGGACACTATCCACATGCGCGTTATCAGCGTGACATAGCATTCTTGATAGGAAAGTGGCGAGCGCCGAGTTTTCAAGAAAGGAAGCCCAAGCAAGCCGGATGACGATTATTGTTGTGGGACAAAAAGACACCATTTTTGCTCGATCATTTTTTAGAGTGTTGTGACGGGTAGTTCGGTCTGACGTAACAGAGCGGACGCGCTTCGTACGCGCCGGGCGCCGTCAGTTTCGATATTGCCCTAAAAATTCGATTATGAGCATGTCGAACCAGTGGCGTAGCCAGGGGGTGGTACACTCGGCCCGTGACTCCCCCCCTCCCCCCCCCCCCCCCGAAATTTTTTTTGCGCCATGACATACAGTGCGCAAAATGACCATTTGCCTACCCGGCCCCCACTTCAGATCAAGTAGGTGCCCCCCCCCCCCCTCCCCCCCCCCCAAAAAAAAAAATCTGCCTACGCCGCTGTGTCGAACTACGTGCAACTTTCGCGATTTCTAAAAAAATGGATCTGCCACAAACTGGCCCACATCACAACTTTCTAATTTAAGCAACTGCCCTGAAGTCAATAATTAAAATGTTAATGAGTTTTTGTTAAGTCGTCGCAACACTGTCATTTGAGCTGCGGCAAAGTATTTACCCCTCGACGTAGAGTGTGTGTGCATAAACAAGAACAGCCTTACTGTCATAGGATTTTTATTTTAAAATCTGCAGTGTCTAAAAACTTGGACCATCTCCCCGAAGGGAACCCTGATGGGATGCGAAGCAGCAGCGGTGCGCACGGCGTTGACCCGGTTGAAACGGGCGTCATCGCAGATAAACGAGCCGAAAGAGTGTTTCCACTCGACGTGCGGTCGAGCGTTGCGGGCAGTGCAGAGGGTGAAGCGAGAGAGAAGTGACACGTTCAGAGGTGTTGCGAGCGGGCGGAGCAGCCGGCAGCTGCGGGCGCTGCCGCGAGCATGCTGCGGGTGAGGGAGAGAGTGACGTTAGCGCGCACCTGCGAGGGAAGCGTGCGAGGGGAGCGTGACGTCAACGCGCAGCTGTGGCGTGACCTACTTGGCAACGCTCACACACCTACGGCGAGGGGAACGCGTTGCGGCGCATTCGTATGGACGCACGTAACGTACGGCGTTACATACGTGAGTCAGAGCTGCTTCGCATCTAAAACAAAAAAAAAGAGTCCTATGTAGTGTAAAGTGGAGATTCCATGTGCGTAACATCGGTGGCTACGAAACCTCAACAGACGCTCGCTGTCGCTCCCGGCCATTTGAGGAAAAATACTCACACAAAGCGAAGACATTTTCTGGATCTCGTGCATGATCGAGATGCAGCTGGTCACGTAGCAGCACGCGCCGGCGAATTGGAAGAGCACGTACTGCAAAACAATCGATGAAGCGTATTTGTTACAACACGTGAGACATGTCGTCGTGTATTATATTCAATTTTGTTGCCGGTGCGATGTGTACTACTCGCAGATTTGCATATAGGCTAGCTTTTTTCGTGTTATTCGGCAAAAAATTCAAACGGGTACATTAAGAAGCACAATTTATCGATCAGGTCGAATAAAATACCCTGCCATGATTTCATATGATAATATCTGGGGTTTACTCTCAAAACCACGGTGTGATTTTGAGGGATGCCGTAGTTAAGGGCTCCAGAAATTTCTGAACACCTGGTGCTCTTTAATGTGCACTGACATCGCGCAGTACACGGACCTCTAGCACTTCGCCTCCACCGAAAATGCGACCGCCGCGGTCGGGATCGAACCCACGACCTTCGGGTCAGCAGCCGAGCACCGTGACCACTACGCCACCGCTGCGGACTTGCTTAAATAAAAAAACCTGTTTTATCCCTCCGTCAACGGAATCGTTATAATACGAAAGTAAAACGCGCCCTTACAAAGGTAATTGAATGTTCACTGTCCATTGATATAGGAGAGATTTTTGACTATGAATATTGGTGTTTGGCAGCTATAACACTGTTTAACGTGGATGCACCCACGTTGACGCTTGGTGGTACATCTCCATCCCGACGACTAACGTCCATGATCAATTAAACAAACCATTGCGGTAGCTGTAGATGTTAACGGCGAGAGCGTAATCAGAGAAAGAGGCATGATAGCCAGAAGGGGGTCGCATAGTGGATGCAGAACCTGGGCTAAGGTCGCGAACCCGTGGCTTGTTAAAGTGTGATTGAACACTACGGACTAGACGGAAACGCTAAACGCGTCGTGTCGCCCCTGAAGTCTGGCTACGATTTTAAATGCGAATGCATTTCTTAGTCGGGCTATGTCAGGCGCATCCGGCGGCGTCCGCGGAGGAGGAGGAGGAGGATAGGTTGAGGAGGTGTCCGCGCGCCTGCAGGTGTTCTCTTTTTTTGTGCAATAAACATACACTCGCCAAGGTAAAAATAAAGACAGGCATTGATGTTTCGGGCCCCGTACGGGTCCCTTGATCACAATGAAGATGTTAGCATAGGCATGCGGCTATTTATGGGTCAGGTGGCGCAGTGTGCGGGTGTATATCTCGGGTAGATTGCCCTTTGTCCTGTTGATCGTGCGGTTAGTCGACTGAATATAAAATGATTCCAAAAGCAGACGCGCAGATAAATGTCTTTCCGTTGCGATGATAGCTGCTGCGTCCCAGTCAATACTGTGGCCAGTTTGATAGTGATGTTCCGCCAAGGCGTTCGCAGTTGTGTGGCCCTTAGCGACGTCGTTTTTGTGTTTCAAACGCCGTTTGAAATTCCCGCTCTCGCCGATATACGAATGTTATCTCTCCGCTCTCACTCCCTCTCCCATAGCAACAGCTGCGGGCGCGGGCGCTTATCCTCGCCCCTAGCAACCGGAGCATGTGGTGCGAGAGAGTGTAGGAGAGGGTAGGTGCAGTGCTTCGCCGCTCCTTCTTTCGCCGTTCGCTCTCTCTCCTCCCTGCGCCCCACTCTCCCGTCCGCTCGCGCCTCACTCTCGACCGTTCGCTGGCTGGGCGCCTCTCAAGGCGATGGCAGAAGTCGGTGTCGGTGCAAGAAATGCATTCGTATTTCCTCACGATTCCCTTCGGGGAGGTGGGGGGCATTTTTTTCTTGGGGCGAGCATAAGCGAGGAACGCGGTATTACAGCCAGGTGAGGTAGGCGCGCGTCGCAGAGCTATTTTACAGCGAAAGCTCTTATGAGATCCCAAATAGGGTGCCGTAGTTGTACGCCGCCGTGTCCGTAACCGCTATCGCACGAAATAAGAAAAAAAATATCCAGAATGAAATGGGGTTCGAAACTGGGCCCTCTCCGTGGGCCCAGTTATACAGGCGTCATGTCAGGAAGAAACCACGTTAACATATGTAATATAGCGTGGTGGAAGAGTAAAATAACAACCAGGGCTCAGAGAATGCGAATTGTGTAACCAGGCATCATACAATATGGCTTGCGTGACGAGTGGGTCGTTGAATGCTTCCAACCCATTACAAAGGGCTCTGCCATAATTCTTCATCGTCATTCTTCATCAAACAATTGCCCTTTCGTTGAAAACGCGCCGAATGGGACGTACTCGTAGGAATACGCGTTGCAGGTGCTAATCGCGGAGGCCACTGTAATGATGAGTTGCTTTACTCTACCGCTCCAAGAGGGCGGCACCACCCCGTTGACCAAGAGTACTGTGAGAGGAAAGTGTGAGATATAAAGGGCGCGTTTGTAAAGCCGCTAGAGTATGTGGCCGTTGCGCAGTGGATAGCGCGCTAGGCATCTGTTGCTGAGGACCGAGAGGTCGTTGGTTCGATGCCTCCTGAAGGGACCTTTTTCTCTTTGATATCTGATCGTGTACACCCGCTCCCAAAAGTTTTCGGAACGCGGGCTCCACTGAAGATGCGAATTTCTGCTCTGTTAGTGCACGGAGCATCTAACCTAGCAGGTAGCTGCGTAGGTCGCAAGGACTACTACAAGCTGGAACATCTGTTTGGGGGCTATGTTCAAAGAGAAAGCGAGAATATATCATTTTTGGAAATTTTGTGTTCCGAAAACTTTTGAGGGCGGGGGGTATGCGGCTATTTATGGGTCAGGTGGCGGAAATATGTCACTGAAGTCTTGGTGGACACCGGCATAAAACACTTTCATGTTAAAAAAGGTCACTTCTGGTCAATATTCGCAATAACACGTGGCCCGCAAGCGGCTAAAGTGCGCTCGCTGTTCCCCCGTATTAACTCCATCAATGACGCGACGGAAGATGGCACGCGCCCCTCTCCCGGATGTGCTTACGTAGAAGATGCGCGGCAGGTAGTAGGCCGAGACGGGGCTGAGCATGCTGGAGACGATCATGTGCAGCCCGCCCAGGCAGCACGTGAAGGAGCAGGCGCGCAGGAAGGGCGACGCCCGGCACGCCAGCGGCACCGAGGACATCATCATGTACACGGTCAGACCGCCCAGCTGCGGGCGCGCGAGTCATTCGTCACAATGTCATCCTCGAAGTGATAAGACATCGTCGAAGCGGCTTTCCGTACCTTCAAAAGCGCCGTAGGAGAACTTTCCGTACCCGTCACGCGCAGGAAAAGTCTCGTAACCTGAGCGTGAACGTCACGTGTGACGTGATACCATCGCCAAAATTTGAGTGAAAGGGGAAGGTTTTGCCCGGCGTTGCGTACGTATCACTAGTTTTTGTCAGTGTCAGCAGTCGGCCCGTGACACTGGGGGGGACAGCAATCCACGCCATGCCACTTGGCGGTTCTCACGATTCTACCAGCAGCAGTACTACCAGAACCAGAGTCGACATCCACGTGCCGCTCCTCCAGTGACGTCATAACGGCGCATTCCATTGAGAGAACAGGAGTAGGGGCGTCGTGCAGTGAGGAGTGGGGGGCAGAGCACTGAGAGCAGTGCCACTTGTTCTGCCACTGGAATGCGGCACGCTTACGGAGGGCAGGTGACTGGTGGGCAGAAAAATACCATGTGATCGAAACATTCGAATCCCCGGCATTCTCTGTAGGGCAGGAGCAAAATACGCGTGAAATCTGTCAGTCGCATGTTTGCCATTATCTTCACTCGCAGTTGCATGGTACGTTTGTCCAACGATACTACCAACGGCGCCAGTACGGCCAGCATCAGTGGTGTCAAACTACACATGGTTGCTACCATTGTCGCCGCGTTCGCCGGCTGAAGCAAAATTAGTACAACTACGGAGAATGTGACGTTTATAAAGTCCCGTTACTATCGTCGTACTGCTTCTACTACTCTTTCCAAGCGAGAGCACTGCAAACTGCTCCTGGCTGCTCTCGGAGCTGCTGAAGCGTTCTCGCTCTATCACTGGATGACAGTGATCCTGCTCCTGTTCGACCACCGAAACACGCAGGCTCTGCAGAGAACACTTTCAGCGTGCTTTTGAGTGTTCCTGGTCTTCCAATGGAATTCGCCAAGTGACGTTGCTTCTCCAGTCACTTGACTCACCCGCATGCCACGCGTCGCATGTAAAGGCTCCGCCACTGCGCTTTTGAGGGTACGAAAATGCGCACTGTACAACGAGGAATGTCGCCTGAACCAAAGGTTTCGGCAACTGCACTTGTCTTCGCCGAGGCAACCGCTGCCCTGACGAAGGCAGGTGTCGTTGAATAAAGTTTAGCCAGGCTTTTAATGCTAATTATCTTTCCCCGCACTTCTGCCCGCGTTAGCACACCTGCTTTCTCATATCTTGAATTTCGCGCAGAAATTTAAGTGCCTGAGTGTCAATGTGACATCTCGGCTTTCAATTCGTTTTTCCAATTTTGGCCGCATCGGCAGAGCAAATGTCCGGACGCCTCTTCTGGATCCGCTCTTCACTTCAAGTACGGTCAGAATATTGTAGGTTGAAGTGTGCATAGTGGCCGACTCGGTGTCCTGCGATACGATATTCCGAGTGCGCCTCGTTTGTTCTTTGCTTCTCGTCAGTCCTCGCCTCACCTTTCGCGTGACAATCGCACTGCCTTCTTTCCACTTCACAAATGTCCAACGAACAAGACCGGTAACTAATTTATTCGCTTATCGCGCCGCTACAGGAAACCTGTAAACCGCGTACAGAGTCTACAGCCATGTGCCCCTCAACTATATAACTTGTACTGCTAGCCTAAAGGGCAACTCCCATACTGAGATAACGCCGTTTTCAAATAGTATTAACAGTCCTGCAACATCTAGGGTGGTTCATTTTGCCGACACTATTGTCAATACCTTTAAATAAGCAATGAATGATGAGCCAGAACCGAAACCGGAACATGGAGCTGCTCCATGCTGGGTATGCAATGACGTCACGAAATCCGCCACCCAACTCTGCTAGCTTCAGCGTCGCCTCGACGAAAAAAGAGCGCGCCTTGCGCTGCGTCCGTCTACTGGGCGAGAAAGGAGTAGACAGATGCGTCACGTACACAAGGTGGCCCGCATTTCAAGGCATGATTCCGGAATTGGCTGCCAATTTTTAAAATTCATTTTCCAAGATCTAAATGACTTACGGCTGTATAATTTGGCAGATATCATCAGGGCAGCGAAGAGAAGATATGTTGAAATTTTTCTTTAAATCGGTGAATGTCGAAAAATCGCAGGAGTTCCCCTTTAACGGACATGTTTACGAACTTGGAGTACGTAACCCTATACGCACGGGATTGTGCCTAATGCCGACTCACAATCTCGAAGAAGTCAAACAGCCCGTGTGGTCTGAGCATGTAGTCGTGGAAGCCGAGGACGAGCCTGGGCCTCCTCCTGATGCCCAGCGTCGGCGGCAGCATCCAGTACGCCTCTGCGGGCAAGAAAAAAAAAAATTGATGAACCTTGCATTAAGCGCGCAAGGCTCGAAACAGCGAAACCGGACGATTCTGAAGACTCATCTGGTTGCTTTTAGGTTATTTATAGGCCTTAGCTAGGAGATGGAGGTTCTAGGTTGTTGCTAAGCTTTAGCTAGGTGATACTAGGTTGCTTCTACGTTGATTCTCAGTGCAGAGGAGTTCGAGTTAAACCACAGACACTCACAAACACGTCACGGATGTCAAAACTTCAGAGACAGAACCTCGCGCTGAAATCAAGCGTCGGTATCTCTCATAGACCTATGGACACGTCGTCGTTAGTGTAGGCCTTCTATCGCTTCGGGGTCTTTTCGCAGCCGCCGTTGCATTTCCCGTTCCCTGGTATTCTCTCGTTTACGTACGCGGGGCCTTCGGCTCGCCGCCATTGTTTGGCAGCCATTTGTTGGACTAACCGCTTCCTTCTTCGTTTTTAGTGGACCAGTGGTGAGTAGTGGGATCTACCAAATTTGCGTGGCACATAACCGTTGAGGTGATGATAGTTTTCAGCGATCGACTCACAAGGAACGATATGCTAAACAACTTCGCTGTTAAAAATATCGCTCAAATAATCGATTACTGAAAAAATATTTTTTTTTAAAAGCATCACCGCCCGAACACTGCGTGCAGATGGTTAACTAGCGAAACTGTAAAGTGCGGCCTCGGCTGCGATTTATCGCATTGTCTTCTGTTGTAGCTTACGACCTCTCTGTAACCACATTTAAGAGATGCGCGCTTCAAACTGCGTTTGGTCACGCTAGCTTAGAGGGTATTAAGAAAACCTAAAGCTTTATATGATATAGTGGTTCATGCAGCGGCAGGTATCATCGCTGCATATATGCTGGCAAAACCTGAAGAGAAACCACAGTGCAAGTGCGGAGACCCCTCGGGGTAATGTATATTAGCATTACTTCTTTGTTATACTTTCTGCGCACTCACGGACTCACGGATCGCCATATTTTTCTCATTCCTAGCGATATACAGCTTGGCCGTGAAAATCTTAGCAATGATATTGCGTTCACTTCATCCTGCCGTCACTTTCTTTGTCCGTGTCTTTTTCGTGCGCCGCAAGTTTCACCATGTATCGCTACTAACATGCGTTCACTTGCTTAAACGAACAGCTCCAAATGAATCGAAGCTTACAGATCACGATGGAATACGCGACTGAATTATTAAAATTTGGTGCTTTGTCGGATTTCGCGCTATTGCTTCTGCCTTTATCATCAACCTGTACAGCCATCTTTTCGATCGTGCTAGCAACGTGATTGCGTTACACTGTTTATCACACTGGTTACAAACTCCCGTGGGAAGTTTGTAACCAGTGTGATAAAGACTGGTTACAAACTCACGTGGTTTGTAACCAGTTGAGCAGATACTCCGTGGCATAGGCGTGCGCACAGGAAAGGGGAGGGGGGGGGGGGGGGGGCAAAGCCTGCCCCATGCATTGACTTAAGAGGGAGGGGGGGGGCGCTGCGACGAACCTCCCCCCCCCCCCCCCCCGAAGAGGAACCCTGCGCACGACTATGCTCTGTGGGGAGCATAATAAGGCCATGACGTTTATCTACCCCGCCACTTAGCAACGGGAGCATAATGACGAAATATGCCGTATTTACTCCGCTATGACGGAGTAAATTATTCGGGCATGGGAGTTTTTGGGGTTGATAAGCTGATAAAACTCCCACCTCGGCTAAATTTTTGCTTACAGCATGAGCTCGCGTGATTGGTTCGACGCGATAGCATTGTTAGGTGGAAAGAATGCATGAGTGCGCCTGCACTTAAATTAATGCGGTACATAGATTATTTCAGTACGTAACCGCCAGTGGTCAAAATTAATCCGAAAATAATCGGTGTTCACGCTACAAGTTGAAAACATCACCAGGGAAACGAAAAGCAGCTATTTCAGAGCAGAGGTGGAATAATGCAGACTCCAAGATTTTTGAAGAATGTATTTAAAATAATTTACTTATTATATTACATATAGTTAACTGATAAATTAACTGATAATTAGCAGCTACGCTTTATGTATGTTCGTGCATGCGTTTTTATGAGTGCGTGTATATATACGCATGCGTAACTGAAAATTTCCGGGAAGAGAGTGAAAGCCCCCCCCCCCCTTCTCCCTTCACCTGGCTACGCCAGTGCAAGATACCCTAAATTGTAGTTCAGTACCGCAAGAATACTCCCCTCAGGGTATTTCCAAGATAACAAAATATCGAAGGCAAACTTCCGAGGTAAAGAAGCATATGACTCGCTAAATGATCACGAAATGCCACCTGAATTTAGAGTACGTTGCTCCAAGTACGAGTTCTCATCGTCACAGTATACCCATTGTAATATGTTGATGTAGCATGTCTGGCATCCAATGCCATTGTCACAATAACACCGGAAATTTGAGACTATTGAACAAAACTAGGTGTCTCCGTCAGTACTCTTCTAAAGGTGCGTCATTTCTCTCTGGGATAGTCTGTGCCTTTGTTTATGAAGATTCCATTCGACTACGCGTATGTGAATGTGGATTACGTGACGTCTATGTAATAACGTTTCAAGTGAATCTGGCTCTTTAAGAGGAAAATAAATGTCTTCCTCCGTTAATTCTGCTGCTTACTTGCTTTGATCTTGAGCAATAGTCACCGGCCCTTAGATTGATGGGAAATGACAATGCGTTTTCTTTGTAGAACCTACAAAAATTCTTGCATGTTGTGCCCCAGTATTAAGTAAAGAAGGCCTGCTTGCGGGAAGAGTATAGTTTACAAGCAAGCACTTACAAACTTGTAATAGTCGATAGATTGGAGTTATGATGAGGAATTTAATTAGTGTATCCAAGTATATTCTATACAAGTAGCAAGTGTCCGCATCGGATGCAAGTATTCCGCTGGTATTTTGTATCTTTAGATGAAATACTTATCATAGTATGTGCATCTGTATCATTATAGATCTGCAAATTATGTTTGCCCATCCCTGAGGAGAGCATATTTCTTTAAATATAAAGGGGAAGCCTTGCTCTGTGAGGAACTCGGAAGTGCGAACTTTTTATTTGGATGACTGACTCGATCCCACCATCAGAGGCGCAAGATTACTTAAGTGATTTTATCATTTTTGTAAGGCGTTTCGAACGAGGCACGACTAAAATCAACTATAAAGATACCTGGTCCGTGACTCAAAGCCAGTCTACCGGGCTTCACCACCACACGCTGGGCCAATGCGGACTGCACCTAATGGATGTGTATAGTATAACTGTAACGGTGATACGGTAAGCTGTAACGCAGGATGCAGAAAGCTAACTGTACGAGCGAGCAGAACCAGGGTTGCCGTCGGTGGGTACTTCTGCGCCAAATTGGCTACTTTTGGACCCCGTTGGTGTCGAAAATTTCCAGTTGGCGCCATGGCTATTTTGTAAACTTGTGCTTTTACTTATTCAAAATGGTTTTATTCAATCATCAATAGTAAACACTCTGTTGATAAAACCGTTTCTGTTCTATTCAGCTAGAAATTCGGCGATAATATCAAATGACATGGCTACTTTGGCTACTTTTGGCGTGAGTTCTGGCGCCTTTTCATGTCCACCCAACGGCAACCCTGAACAGAACCGACCTATTCGCAGTGTTGACATTGTAGCCCAGAAGAGGAAGTTATAGGCGAACGTTCCACTCGTGCTAATCTTCCTATACAGCAATTTTTTTCGGGGGGGGGGGGGGGGGTTGGGGGGTTCAAACCGCCCCCCTCCCCCGAAATTTTTCAATTTTGCTTGCGTATATATACACGCACACATACAAACGCACGCACGACGAACACACATAAAGTATGGTTGAACCCCCCCCCCCCCCCCCCCCGAAAAAAATTTCTGGCTACGCTCCTGCTATACAGTGATCGCAAAATGTAGCAGTACCACAGTCAGCTGGTGACTCGGACATAATACCTCGTGCGCTGAAGTTCATCATCTTGGCTCCGATGCAGTCAGCAGGCGATCCGTCTTCCTCCTTTTCTTCTTCAACGCGGGTACAGCATGATGATGCTACCGATAGGTCGAGTGCAGAAGATAATAATAATAATAATAATAATAATAATAATAATAATAATAATAATAATAATAATAATAATAACAATAATAATAATAATAACAACAACAACAACAACAATACCTGGCCAAAATCACGATATGAGTACCAAGGCGATGGACTGGGCTAGTTGGTACATGTCGCAATGTAAAAAAAAACCTGCCTGTCCCGTCGTGTTCTGTTTTTCGTGTTTCCCGCTGGTTTTTATCCAATTCGACACGACATGATTATGAGGGACGCCGCAATTTCGACGATCTGTTCCTCAACGTGCACTGACGTCGCACAGTACACTGGCCTTCAGCATTCCGCCTCCATCGAAAAGCCACCGCCGCGGCCGGGATCGAACCGGCGACCTTCGGGTCAGCAGCCGAGCATCGTATCCGCTACACTATCCGCTAATGGGGGCGGACTCAGTAGATAGATAGATAGATAGATAGATAGATAGATAGATAGATAGATAGATAGATAGATAGATAGATAGATAGATAGATAGATAGATAGATAGATAGATAGATAGATAGATCACTTGTCGAAACGTCGGGTCCAGCCCCCCCCCCCCGTAAAGGTTCCCCTTTACGGGGGGGGGGCGAAGGTTCGTCGCAGCGCCCCCCCCCTCCCTATTAAGTCAATGAAAGGGGCAGACTTTGCGCCCCCCCTATCTTAGGTGATACGAGGGGGGCGGCCGCCCCCCCCCCCCCCTGCCCCCCCCTCGCGCGCACGCCTATGCACAAATATATATGACAGGTACACATATAACCTGTGGCTGCCATCACCGATCATCAGTTGTTTCCTTCTGCACTAGCTACCATTGGATAGCTAAGCTAACCAGCTCGCGTTTTCTCTTTACTACACGTTTACATTTTAGCTAACATTATATGAGTACGACAATCATGTTTCACCCCCCTCCATAATGCCTTTGGCCCGGAGGGTAGTGCGAAATACAAATAAATAAAAAAAACATAATGCCTGTTTATGACGCTTCGTTTGCTCAACATTTTAAAACGATGTCACAATGCGTAATTGATGTCGCCGTACGTGCGTTCGCGTATAAAACATGGCCTGCTTTAAACGCACGATAATGGTGTCATTGGAAAGGATAACAGAAATGTGCTTGCATCAACCGCTTGCTCAGTATATTGTGCAGAAGCGCTGAAAGTGAACGCGCGTAGTTAACCCTCCCTCATTGTTTGTGACATTTTCGCGCTTTGATTAGTAGCTTTATGTCTGCATGAACCTTAATTTGAATCGTAATGTACCCTAACGTATCGTGTAATTAATACTTGAGTCGTTAATTATGACCAACTTTGGCGTCACTTCAAGGATGGATGGATGGATGCTATGAGCGTCCCCTTTATAACGGGGCAGTGACATGTCTGCCACCAGGCTCGAAAAAAAACTTTCTTTTTATGTTGGCCTAATGCCTTATCTACATTGATTAAATCTATGTTATTACAGCAAAGAAAAATATAAGTTCACGGTCCATCTCTCTGCTTCTTAAGGCAGAATGACCTTATTTTTCCCCCCTTCTTCATTTTTTGTCCTTTATCTCTACTTTTCTGCCACCAATACTCTAACCGTCTCTTACTTATTTCTATCGCGGACGTGTTCAGCTTTCCATTGTTGTCCCTAAAACCCAAGGCTTCATGTAGACTCGTGCCCACACGTATATCTGGGTGGATATCGCCACATTCAATCAGTACATGTTCCATCGTTTCCTTAGTTCCCCACAGCATGTACATTGTTCTTCTTCGTTACAGAATCTCGCTTTATAGCTACGCGTTCTAAGGCAACCCGACCTTGCCTCAAACAGTAAAGCGCTTCCCCTTGAATTATCATAAAACCTCTCCCTCCTTATTTCGTTTTTTCCCTTTCGGTAGTCACTGAGAGCCGGCTTCTTTTCCATCGCTGTCATCCAATAAGTCCTCTCCGCCTCTCTGACTTTTCTCTTAATGCTCCTTGTTGCCATGTCGCCCACACTGCTAGCCGTATATTTACTGGTGAGCCTCCTAGTTCTTTTTCTCCACTGCGTGTCGACGCTTTTTCTATACAAATACCTGAAAACCTTCCCTGCCCATCTACTCTCCTTCATTTTCCTCAGCCTCTCTTCAAATCTAATTTTGCTCTGAGCTTCCCTCACTTCATGATGATGATGATGATGAGTTGTGGCCGTACCCTTTAGATCGGGTGGATGCATTACTGCATCCTAGCCGGATGAGGAAAAAACCTGTAAACTAGCGCCCCATCGCGGAGGAATACCATAACATCACTTGCGCTCAGGCATAGAGTTAATATACTGACTCTAGAGGAAAAGCTCCCCATAGGGCCCATGCATTAAAACCTATAACCGCTCGGGAGCCGCCATGATGGAACGGTACTCGGCTTTCAGGTGAGGTTCACTCGCACTCGCTGGCATTTTTTCTCGTTTCATGGCTCTCTATTGCATCGCAGTAAGAGACTGTCACATTAGGTCGAGTTTTTAGCTCGTGGCAACAAAAAAACACGCACGAGGAGACACTGTATACCTCTCAAACGACGCGCAAGCAAGCCGGCGCAATCGGCCGCACGCTGCGCGGCACGCTCAGAAATGTTGACACGATACAAGGATGGTGGCGCCATCTAGTAAATAAACCTGCAAATGCTCCTTTCCGCGTGCAGTAAATTGCATAAATGGCTGTTGTATCTTTCATAAAAGTAGTTGATACAAACATCAAACAATTTCCGTTCGTTTCTTATACGTAAACACGCTTGTTTACTATTTTTATTGCGAGTTTGAGTGTTTTCAAAAGCCATATTTAGCGCCTCTGTAAATTACTGTAATGGCAACGGTGACAACGTTCCAAGATGTCGCTGCTCGCGTGGTTATAGCTTTAGCGGCCCAGCTTTTCCTCTAGAGTCAGTATATTAACTCTATGCGCTCAGGGTTTGGCGACGTTATGAGCGCGCTTTTTGAATGGGGGCAGAACAAAACGGGAAAGAACAAAACGCCAAGGCGCCGCTCGAAATGCTCAAATAAGCCGCTTATTCTGCGCGTCCGACGTGTGGTGCTTCTTTCTGTATTTCTTAAACTATATAAACAGGTGCGAAAAAGCTCTTTCGCCTGTAAGCAAGGAAAAACCGCGCCATGGCTAGTTAAATGCTACACAGTGATCCTCGCGTTAAGCAGAGATTCTCGCGCTAATGCTATTGGCTGACTACACTACAGAAATTTAATGAGTGTCTCGTAAAAGCATGCGCTTTCACCTATTCACTGCTTAGCTAGAGGGCTGAGCTGCGCAGAGCGGTTCTGGAAAATATTTGAAAGGGCAAAACCTTCTGGCAGCAAACGTGTAAAGGATTAAAACTTTCTTTTTGTTTAACAATGGGCTGAATATTTCATACAGTACTTCATAAAGATATACAGTAACAAAAAAAAAATTGCTGCAAGAAGCAAAAACATACTCCGCCTGCCCCGGGTGAGGATCGAACTCACGACCTTCAGATTATGAGACTGACGCGCTGCCTACTGCGCTACCGAGGCGGATGCTGCAGTGGGTGCAATTTTCCGCTATATGAACTCATTTCAACGCATTCAGCAAGCGTGTGCATATTTTACGGCACGCTTTCGGCCAAATTAAACTGAACTGTAAGCTCACACTGGTTAATGATTTCCCACTTGCCCTCGAGGTAGAGCTAGGTCTGATAAGGCAAGCGTGTACCTACGGTGGCAGGTGCTTTCGGTGAGCGCCAAGCGTGGTACTGTCTTCCGTATCGAGCGCTTTTAAGAAATCTTGTCGGATAATTCATTGCCGTGATTTGCTTATGGCCATAGAGTTCCCAGCTAGTTTGCTTGCTCTTACCAGTTTCCATCAACTTCACTGACCTGCGGATCTGATATCTCTGAACTTTGGTGCGCGCCAAACAACATCGTTTCCCGTGTAGTGGGTTTTCATTCCGATTATTTGGCCTATTTACGTCGTTGTGCGTGCATACGTACCATACGTCAGCGTTATTGTTGTTCATGTTAATTATTGGCTAAAATCTGAGACAACAATGAAGTCCCGGGGATACTGGATGGATTCACCGCTCAGTAGTAATTACCACGAACGGTCCTCTGCCGAATGCTCAAAAATGATCAAGTTCCTTCCGCAGCAGTGGTCGATATTTGGTGGCTTTTATGATCTCCCGTAGTTCTGAATGGAGACCTGTTAAGCAAAGATTTCATGCGAGTAAACAACTCAGCAGACGACGACGCGCGTGTCGTGTCATTCAACTCAACTTGACGTGACGTCACCAACTGTCACGTGATGCGTGCCAAGAAAAGTGGAGAGAAGGATTTCTTACTGCAACATGGGGCACCACGGAACACGTATGTGACCTGGCAAATCGTGTTAGCCTACACTCATGCATAGGCGTGCGCACGAGGGGGGGCAGAGGGGGGCGGCCGCCCCCCCTAGTCACCTAAGACAGGGGGGGCGCAAAGTCTGCCCCATACATTGACTTAATAGGGAGGGGGGGGGGGGGGCGCTGCGATGAACCTCCGCCCCCTCTGCCCCCTCTAAAGGGGAACTCTGCGCACGCCTATGCCTACACTGTTAAATCCATTGTTTATGGTGAAGCTCATGGAGTTATGGATAGTAGCGATGCTTCGTTCTGAAAAATTAAAAATGCACTACGATCCTTGAAGGCGCCTTTCGGACCTGCAAATCGGAGGACTGGCGTCCAGCATTTGCGGAGAATGCCACAATATTCATCCACTGCAACTGAATAGCATAGAACATTTAGGAAACGGCATTGATGGTCATAAGATTAATGTTTCAGAGTCATTGCCTTAAACTGTATTTTGGCAGCAACACAGCCAAGTGTAGCCAGTTTGCTGAGGCAGCTTGTTGCGCGCACCAGCTGTTGCTTTCATTCTGAACTTGGCAAACACGTATCCAGATGCACAATTTTACAATCAGGGCATCCTGAATACACGATCCAGCAGGATTACCTTGTTCTAAATGCATTTTTTGTTTGCGCATTTTTTATTTCATCTGGTTTAGCAAATAAATTTGCATTCCACCCATATCAAAAGCTTAATGTTGGATAAATGGATTGCAAATAAAATCGTCACTGCAGCCACCTTGGCAAACCCAGGGAGCAGCTGGTAATTGCATTTTTTTTAGCAGCTTCTAAACATTACGAACAGCAACAGCATCTACATTTGACTGCTGCTGCGCAGTGTGTTCCAGCAGTCAACTTTTTCAATGTGCCAAGAATGCTACCTTATTTCAGAAGTCATGCTGAGGGGTCCTGCATTGCATGCAATGCCACTCACTCTTACCTCGTTGGTATTTATCATGAAGTCTGTGTGCAATGTTGCCAATATCTTGGTGTCGTCGACCTAGCGATATTAATTTCTGGGGTTTTACAAGATAAAACATTGATATCAATATGAGGCATGCCACAGTTGGGAACTTTAGATCAACTTCACTTGGAGGCGCTTATCATGCAGCTAAATCTAGACACGTGGTTGTTCTTTGCAAATGGTGATGCTTTGAACAAGTTAATATTATCTAATGTGACTGTTGATATAATATGGTACGATGTCTACAATCTTGGTAATTTAACAACACTCATTAAACGGAGCCTGAAGAAACCAAGAAGACATGTTCCGTGTAACAGCAGTTCCAGTTACTGAGCAATGAACAGACACACTAAGTAAAAAACCAACCATATTGGAGGCAGTTGTTCCATTTAGGCAGCAATTCCACTCAAGATATTTCCGTTTACTGAATGTCTACTGCATTCAAGATGTGTTCAAAATACTGATAACTTCTAACGATGTTCAACATGTGTTCAATATCAAACAGCTTCAAGTAGAGGCCTTCCTTGACTAGACGCCGTACTCAGTCACACACATTGACAAATGGTGGCCGATGCTCGCCGACTAAGAGATGTCTTATCGGTTTTTACAACAAATTTGCCTTCTTTCAATCTTGTTCCAATGATGTCTTTACCAAATTTTCACAATTTTCCTTCTTTTTCCAATTTCAGGGAGGCAAGTTCTGGCTCTTACCTTGAATGCTATATACAGCATAACCAGCCTTTAGAATGACAGTAAAGTTGAAATTTGGGCGAGTTGGGGATAGTTCATGTTTACGTGTGAAGCAGCGCACCGAGACAAGGCACGAAAGGTTGTCCTGTCGTTTTTCCTTCCTTTCGTGCCTTGTCTCAGTGCGCTGCTTCATACGTAAACATGAACTTTAGAATGAGTTGTGCTCAAAGAGCAAGCAATGGCACAGTCCTATTTAAGTTCCACAAATAAAACTAATAACCGAGGCCTCCGAGTTTTACATCCCAAAACCACGATATTACAAAGGAACACCGTAGTTCAGGGCTTTGGAAATTTTGACCATCTCGCATTCTTTAAAGGAGCACTGACACAAAATTTCGAAGGCGAGATAATGAGTGAAATAGATGTATGTGGAGACATAGACAACGCCTACGAAGTATCAAGGGCAAATATAGCCTAGAACATATTTAAAATCAATTTCAAAGTGCATGCCGCACGACTGAGCGAGATGCGAGCCCCTCGCGACGCCGACATCAACGCGGTAGCAATGTAAACAAACTACGTCACGATTTTGTGTTGGCTGGTTGTTGGCTTGTGCCCTTGCGCTACCTGCGATTTCTTCCTCCGTGCCTGACGTAGGCGGCGCCCGCTCTCGCGCGCGCCACCTACGTCACAGTTCTGCGCGGTCACGTGGCCAGCTGCGTTTATCTTGCTACCGGAACTGCTCCTGACTAGCTCGGTGCTCTTTGAAACCGAAACTGCGACTGGGCGCTCTAAAAACGTCTGTAAATAACTAACCGTCGCGCACTCGCGCAAACGAGGTTTCCAGCCGTGATAAGTTGGTCGTAAGCTACCTATTGCAACAAAAAAAACAAGGTGCAAAATTTTTGTGTCAGTGCTCCTTTAACATGCAGCTAAATCTAAGTACACTGGCCTCTAGCATTTCGCCTCCATCGAAGAGAGGCAGAGATTCTATCATGCAACCAGCAGTTGGCAGTCGAACACCATGACCACTAGACTACCGTGGTGGGTCCACAAATAAAACGGCCATACATGTTATATAAATGCATCACCAATTCTTCTACATGCTGGTTTTGCCAACTGTAAACATTTCAATGGGTACCTCAGAAATGGGGGGGGATTAAGAAGTAGTGCCTTTTCCAGCAAGGCATTTAACTCTGTAGAGCAGGCTGAAGATATGTAAACAATGAAGGCCAACGCACAACACATTTTAATTTCAACAGAACAAGCTGTACATATTTTACACTAACTTATGCACAACCAGCCCTTTGTATACTAAAATTTTATTTGCAAACTCTGGGTCTGCTTATGGGGAAGAAATGACTTATCCTAAACAGAACAGTAGTTAGTTTGTAAATATGCCTGTGCGTAAAAATGACTTAACCCAAAAAGCACAACTGAAAGGCTCCCCGCAGGGCTTACTGGAACGATACTAAATTGAACCTCAAGTTGACACGATAAACAACTGAAATATCAGTCCAGGCAGAATCTATATGTAAAACAAACTTTACATGCAGTTTATTCAAATGAGGAGCGCCAAGCGTAGCACCCACAACAGCACTTCAGTAGCTACGAACTTTGCCACTTCTAACAACAAAAACTTCAGTGCCTCAACACTCTCTTGAAAGCAGTCAAGCTTCAACAAGTGATGTCCATCAGCAGGTCCCAAAAGTGTCTTTCAAGCACTGTTTCAAGCTGTCATCTTCATCCTAATGCCCATCTTGTGCTTGTAGTCTTCTAAGTCATTCGCAGTCTGTTCAACGTAACGGTGTCCTGCGCAATGGTGAGCTGCATGCTCAACACTACTCACATTTATGCTACTACAGTCTTTAATCCTGAGACGTGGATGCAAGCAACTCACTCCTCAACGTTGATGAGAGTAACAGAAAGAACAAGGCTGACAAGAGACAGACATGCATGCTTCCAATGGAGTGCAATGTGATCATTCTTGTTCTCTGTTCTCATCCCGGGGATACAACTGCCAATTGCGCTTCATGAGGCACAGTTCTTCATGTCTGTCTCACCATCTCTGTTTTTGATCTTAAACACCCTTATAAACCCATTTACATGTTCCAAGGTTCGCTTGCAGGGCTGGCTGATGTGCTTTAAGAACTGGTGCACGTCGCCAAGAAAAAAAAAAAAAAAAAAAAAAAAAAAAAAAAAAAAAAACTACCAGAGCACATTGAAAGTAGCAACGAAGACACTTCCATCCAGAGAAGTTGCACACTGTACTTGAGAATGTCCTCAAATCACTTTCCGACGGCTCAAACAACTCTGAGCATAGCAACAGTTCCGTATTTCAATGTCAACTTCTATTTCATACTCCAAGGTGCGTTGCAGGCTTGGTATGTCGGCAACGAAAAGGTGTCATCTGCTTCATCAGTAGATGCACAGTCGTTCCCAGGTTGCCGCTACTTAGAACATCACTTGCTGCCTGAAGTGCTTCTGAAACTTGTTGGCCTTGCAACCGAGCTTCAAGTGCCTCTTGGCACGCACGCTCTGAATGAAGCGGATGTCACGTGCTTTCTGTTGAGCGACGTCGCGCGACGTGGCCCCCGTCCAGCCGAGAGCTCGGTACTGACTCAGGACGTGGCGGGCCGAGTCACCAGACCGGGACGCTGCAACAGCGGGCAGGTTCTGACGGTAGTACCTAAGAAAGAATTGAGAAAGATGACAATCAACAAAGAGCAAGATCCAATAATGAAGTTGTAAGTAAGGTCAGGTGACAGGATACGTCAAGGGAGCAATGCTGGCAACCATAGTGGCAGAACTTTTGACAGTGTGTTAACAGATGTGCTCTTCAATGGCTCCTAGTTAAGTGCAATAAATATCAAATTTTCTGTGCCTTAGGACAGCATTAGTTCCATGTTTCGAATGATTCCGGTATAATCGGGAAGATAGCTCAAAATTTTGGAGTCTTGGCAGGTGTGCTTGTTCACCATTCTTTCCTTGCAAAAGTCTTAAAAGGTAGGGGGGTGAATATACAGAACGATGCAACTGATACACGGCAAAGTACAGCATCAATATCGCCAGGCTAGACACACCAACTAACCTTGCCAGAGCACGGTGACCTGCCACAGCCCCAGATGGCAGCACCAGCTGCCAGCCATCCCCATCGAGAACGTTGACATCAACCTCCTCGTCTGCACTGCCACCTTCACCCTCGGGGTAGCTCGCCGTGTAGTCATAGAAATCCGGAGTAGTCCATCAGGCCGTCCACTCCGTCATGTGCCATTTTGCAGTGGCCTTTGTCCTGGAACAGAGACAAGGCAAACAAAGAGAGTATGACGACGGCGTTCCGGGGCGAAACTGAACACTGTTCCAGGTGATGCGATTGATTGATTGATTGCTGGGAATTTTACAATTTAAAGCAAGACTGTTCATGAGACACCGTCACAAAGGTCCTTCAGATGAACTCCTAGCACACCTAGTTCCTCAAAAGTGCACATAAATCAAAGTACAGAAACATTTTGTTCCCATCAAAATGCAGCTAATGTGGGCAGATAATTTTCAGGCCAAACCTTATTTTTGATGACGATATGGGTGAGAGCGTCGTCACGCGATAAATCAATACATAAGCCACAATTCAAGGTGCAATGTGCTCCTACCCACTAGCTACGTATGAAACAATAAAAGGACCAGAAAGAGGAACAAGAACAGCCTTAGAAGAACAAGAGCAGCCCACCCACTGACTGGCTACTAAGCCTCGCATGATCTTCCAGTTTCGACTGTGCTTTGCATGAAGGGATCAAAATGAGCGATCCCTCCTCCACCTTCACTCGCAATCGCAACAATATCTATCACATGCTGCATTCCAGTTGTCGCCACTGTGTACGAGTCACGTCCTTTGTCCAGTTGTGTGATAATGAACACCTAACAGAGTGAACCCATGGGGGGGGGATGAAAAGGCAACAAATGTATGCACCACGTCACTCTGTTAATTTGTCATCCTAAGTAGGGACTGCTACACATTTGCAATAATTGAGAACCAACCAGCCCACTGAGAAGCCTTGAAGGTAAGGTGACCACCTTCCAACGAGCGAAATGCTGACCAGCAGGAGGGGGGGGGCATTAACGATGAGACACTACCCACATTAATTTATTTTTGAAGTTTTGGCAAAAATGTTTTGCATTCAATATTTCGTCATCTGAAGCAGGGAAATGAAACAAGTAATACAAGTTGAAGTTCAAATGCATATCCATGTGAGCTAAACTATACATCACTAACATGCTCCAATAGTTATTAAAGGGATACTGAACAAAAATTGAAAAAAAACTGATGAAAACATCGAAATTCTACTCCGAAGATGTGACTGTTACGATAAACAGAGTTTACTTCCTGTATCTTTGAAAAGTTAGCTGTATTTTTTATGGATTGTCAGCATGCGGCAGCTGCACACGAGCGCGAGCCGTGACGTCACAACTGCCGAGGCGCATGCAGGGTGCACATGTTCCTGTCCTCCTCTTCCCTTTCTCCACCTTTCTTTCATCCCACTCTCCCCCTTTCACAAAAGCGCTGATGCTTTACCCCAGCCGGGAGCATTGTTCAGTACAGGTGCTGTTCGTAGTGGTTCTGGGAACCATGGGGCAGCTGAGCGGGCGGAGAGATGCGGGCGACGGCCTGCCTTGTTGGCTTGCCCGTTTCGGGCACGTGTGCATCACCAAACGTCACCTCCTCTAGTTCACGGCACGGCCGACAAACGCGGCAGTTTGTGAAAAACGCATTAAATTCATTATTTTCCTGTAGTTTCTGCCTGAAAAGGTTGTTTCTATCGATTTCAGGACCCAATCTTTCAATATGGCTGAAAATCTTCGCGGCAAAAATTTTGTTCAGTATCCCTTTAATATCGGTGCTAAGCTGATGCCAAAAGTATTTGCCGCCACCGTGAACCGCACAGCCAGCTGACTTTTTCAGAAGCTTGGATGCTTGCGGGATGCGGGACAGTCCTGCGAGTCGTGGGATGGGTGGTCACCCTACTTGAAGAGATCCTCACAGGTTTTGCTAAGTGGTGAGGAAGTGCGATCCCTAAATTAGTACCACCCTCACTATATATGTTCTACAACAGAGGATGGAGTAATAAGCGGAGAGGCCACTTGTGCGAAGAGCTCGGACTCCTGGAGAGACTTGCACCACAGGTATCGAGGCAGTCTTTTCAAGATGTGCAAGATAATAAATTCACAGGTGTCTGAAGAAGGCAAGATCGGACATTTTTTCAAAGGTATCACCGAAGATGTTCATAATTTTCTAATATGTAGAAAAGGTCTCACCTCCGTCTTGGATGTTTTACGTCACTGACGTACATTTGAGATGTTCAAGACTCACATTGCACTGAAATTTGGACTGGAAAATGTCATCACTGTTGCCAGCGCTGATGCGAGTCCGCCCACTGGCCCTGCTTCTACTATAGGGCCAATTGTGTGAAAAAAACTGCAGCAACATGACTTATTGGTGTGCGACGCCTTTCAACAACTGGCTATCCCACTTATACGCCGCACCTGCACCACTCTGGAACGTCCACGAAAGGGGTTTATTGAGACACGATGCAGCAGTAGCCTTAGCGGCCTCGAGTTCACACCGAGGTGGTCACTATTCCAAGGAATGTCGTCTTCCTCTTCACCTCTCTCGTCCCTGACCCACTACACCCAGGTGCACATACCCAAACTATGCAAGACTAATTGTTTCGCTTCTCGTCACACCGCAAGTCCCTATGGTCGGATACAACTTAAAAAGTCCGGAGAGTCCAGTCCAGAGGACTCCAGACAACCGAAGCACGGCAGGTGATCGCCTCTGCGACCAAAGAAATAGCCCCGCTCCCACACCAGCCAATGCTCTCCAAAGGCGGGTCACCGTCTAACCGGCTCGTGACATCATCCTGAAGTGCGCGCCCATTCGTGCAAGCTTGTGTGCAAACGCCTTTGAGGAGGAAACGCCGCGGACTTCCAAAGCTGTATCCGACTATAATTAAACAGCGCATGCAGTGCACTACGCATCCAGAGAAATGCAAGCATGTGTACAAGGCTGTTCCGGCACGCTGCAGTTCTTTAATGAGAATCTTACCTCAATGAGCATTTTCAGTGCGTATTTCACAGTACTGCAAGTACCAGCATGGGCTGTAGTCGATCAGTTCCTGCCCCATTACGTCCTGACTAACATGGTGAGCTCCCTCCAAGTTATGCCAAAAACACTCCTCTGACAGAGTCAATTGGGAACAGTATTTTAAAACTTGGAGGACGCTTCAGCTTCGTGGTCAAGAGTAGAATGCAATAGTGTAATTGGGCCTATCGCCTTTTCAAATGTTAGCCTGGCTTTGGCTCTTGGTGCATGCCTCAACCATGCCGTAAGGAAATGAATGATTGTGCGCTTAACATTGGCCGTTTCAAACTATCCTAGAATGCCTACTGCAAGTACAGTTAAGTCCCCACTACGCCATAATTCTTCTTTGTGCGAATCAGCGAAGGGCCCACTACGCGTCCGTAAGGCAACACGCCAACCTATGCAGCTGCTCACTCTGTTGATGCTTTTGCAGCTGACGATTAATACGTCTGAGCGCTTTGTAATAGGTGGGCCTTTTAGACTCCCACTCGTTGCAATTCCCATCTTTTGACGTCTGGCACGATTCTACACTTCTGCCACACAGTATTGCATGCGTTAAGGAGACTCCTTCCTCTACATAGCATTCGTATAGTGTTTTTTTCCGATGCAGTTTCAAGCAATGACGTGGCTCTGTGGTAGAACAAATGTTTGCCACGCAGACGGCCTCGGTTCGATTCTCACTTGAACTGAAGATTTTTATTATTTATTTTATTTCCTCCCACTACATGAAATTTATATAGCATTTTTTTCCGAAGCAGTTTCAAGCAACAGCGTGCTCAGTGGTAGAGAACCTGCTTGCCACACAAGACCTGGGTTTGATTCTCACTAGAACCAAACATTTTTATTATTTACACTCAAACCTCCTCTGCCACGAAAATACATCGTTATACCCGAAAATTCGTTATAAACGTATATTCGTAACACTGTATCTATGACAAAACTATTCTTCCCTTACTTCATTATAACCGATAATTAGTTACATCCATGTTCGTTATATTGAGGTTTGAGTGTATTATAATTGGCATGTTTCTTAATTTTTCGGTCACGGACAAGATGATTTTTTTTTTCTCACAACCAAGGACGCCAGCAATAACGCTATTGCGTTAAAATATGCACTAGTCTGGATGTGCCCTTTTGGAGTGAAGCACCACCTAGCCTGCACTGAGAAGTGCTGCTAAACATGGCTACTTTCCAAATATATTTTAACAGTACTGCTGTCTGTACTCCGTTTCATACATCAGGTGCAACACTGTGGAAGCTACACAAGGAGTTCGGTCGGCAGAACGTAAACTCCGTGCGTCTCGTGGTCGGCATTCATCGTTGCAAACGCTCGTGCGAGCCGTGCACAAGCCTTCGAGTGATGCATCGCGACCGGCTGTAAATGAAATACCAAAAAGCGAAAGCAAATAGACGCTAAGCGATCCAGCCGCAGAAAAACACATACATAACAACATTATTTGTTTGTAGGGGACACAACATCTTCAATAACTACTCGCCGTAAATACGGAAAGAAAATTCTATTCTTGGTGGCAGGATCATTGAACTATTTCTTAATGTGAACGCATCTACTACAGAAAGTCTAGGTAGCATCCACAGCATTGCACCTGATGTGTGAAACAGTATAGCATAAGGGTACTGCTGTAGTATCGGCCGACGGGTATTTCCATTTGCCTCGTTTACGGCAGTACACACATGGTGGGAAGACCACCACAATGGCACTTTTGCTTGAATAGGCCCCTTGACAAGACTCTTCAAAAAAAAATTTAAATCAAATGATACCAAATACATGGCCCAATTGTTTTAAAAGGCAAGAATAAGATGTGTGACCTTTAATACATAAGAATATCAATTCAGTTCATGTAGTAATAAATTAGCCAAATGTAATATGCTACCATGCAGATTGAACATTATTGGTTGCTTTCGTTTTCACTGAAAATTACTCTCAGTTTTTATTGTCACTCTATTTAGTTCATACCTGTAAACACAATTTAACCTGAGAAAATTGTTTCTTAGATACCCTCAAATGTTTAAAAATCTGCAAGAATAAAACATCCAACTAAATTCTTTTTTTAAAGCTAGCCAAGTCTGATTCATTTTGAGCCAACTGTGATCCAGCTATGGAATTCGAAATTGACCGAACACTTTCGCCACTCCAACCATCAAGCCCGCCACACTTAAAGTCCCTAGAATAACTAACGTAGCGCCATACGTGTCAACGTGCAGGCTCCTCCTCTCCCCTATGCTTGGTAGTGCAAGAACCATCTTGTCCGTCCTCTGTGCATACCCTCTCCCGTGCGCCGGGAGAGGGTATGCCAGTGAAAGGTTATGTCTTTCACCACGGCCGGCCGTGCTTTCAGCAGTTTCCTGGCGGACACCATAGAGGCGCTGCTGCAGCTTCTCGGAGAGTAGGCAGAGGCGAAGGGGCGCGGCTGGCGCTACTTTAGTTTATCTAGGGACTTTAGCCACACTCACCCGCATGTGCTGCCGAGCGGCCTGCACGCTCACATAGGGGGCGCTCCGCTCGTTGCTGCACCACAAGCAGAGCCGGCCGACACCCAACTTGTAGCCCAGGTATGTCAGCAGTCCCTCAACATCGACGAGGTACTCTGCATCAGGGGATGAAGAAGGAGTGCGCACGCCCCATGTGGGCCACATTTGCCACAATGCTGCCACTCTGCTCGCCACAGAACAGGCACTCGGTCGGGGGCACCCGCTCAGAGTCGTCCTCCATTGCTTCCTCATCCTCGTCATCATCTTCATCTTCAATCTCCTCCTCTTCGTCGTCCACGCTCTGCCATTCCTCGTCGCCGCTGTCGTCTTCGTCAACAATCGCGGCCGTCCTGTTTGTGAACGGCATGCGCTGAGCAGGAGTTTTCTGCTGAGACAGGGGAGCATGTTCGGACGCGTTCTTGGCGTTTTTACGGGCAACCATGCTGCTGCAACTGCTGGTGCTTTCGCTCCTCTCGGGCTTTGGCCTCTGCAAAAGGGTGAGCAAAACGGCGAATTAAATAACTAGTCCTGTGAGAAGAACCTAAAGAGATACAATCAGCACCTTGTGTTTTTCAGTGTTTAACATGTACACGTTCCACCCGAAACATAGAAGCTACCATTTCAATGTCATGCCCTAAGAAGAACATCCAATGCCAATCCATGCTCCATTGACAAAGCATATGAAGATTCCATAAATATCGTTGATGTTGGCAGCATTGTGTACTAGCACGTCAAGAAGCTGCATAAACAAACAAGCACAACAGGCATTCCTCGCGCTAAGAACAAACCGATATATAGTAATTGAACAACGAATGGTAACCATCAAAATGTAAAATAATTAGCATGTGATGATAAAGCGCACTAACATCATTGCAACCACTGTGCCTGGGTACTAGCGCAATAAAGCTACATCCTGCGACATTCTACAAAACTATCTACCTTGATAGCAGTACTGACAAAAACTTTCGAAGCAGAGTTTACTCTGCCATGAAATATCCTGTATACAGGGACTGCTCTGAGCAAGCGTGAAGCTAAGTAAATGCTTAGAAGATATTTTATTACGATATTAAACACAATTTTCGCATGGCACAACCACTGACATCAACTATAGCGCGACGTCAGGCTCCAGTCGAATCTGATGACTTGATGCACCAACATGTCTAGTTGCGATTACATCAGGTACCAAGAGATACAAAATAGCATCGTGCACATCAACAAAGTCACGGAGCAGACCATTGTAACGTCAATGCTATCTTGTGTGAGCACATGTCAAGAAGCTCATACCTTGTCGTGACATCAGGGTGAAGTGCTAACAGAAAGTTGCTTTTAAAAGCATGTTGTAATTAATGTTTTGTAGTGCACTCACACCTACCAGTACAGTGTCGTTCTTTATGAAAGGGAACATGCGAGCGAGTGGCCTGCGTTCGGCGGCGACTGCCTACAGCATTATCAACCGACAGCTAAGGAAATCACGTCCGCTTTCTGGAGTCATCTATTGGCAAACAATATAATGAGTCATGGCCATTGGACAAGCAATAATAGATTGCGCTCCTGCTCCGGTCTCGCAATGGGTGATGCCGCCAAAAGCGTACGCGCTTTCTTTAGCGGTCGGTTGATGGTGCTGTAAGCAGCCACTGCAGAGCGCAGGCCACGCCCTCGCGTGTTCCCTTTCATAAAGGACTACAGAGTACATTTTCTCGACTCCCGAGGGTGTAGCCTTTCGTTTGACACAAAAACATGACAGCTGAAAATTTAAGTAACCCCTTTAGGTAGCCTGCCTCCAAACTGTGGTGGCCTCCATACGATTACACAAATTGGCACATTCACTTCAGTAAATTGAAATGCCTGTAAACCATTATCCACCAATGAGTTGTGTGCCTCTGCATCTTGTTCAAGCTCTAGCAAGGCAGCACCAATAATCTCTCTACCTGAATGTTTCCTGCCCAATCACAACACTATTCCTGCTCAGGAAAGCACCTCTATGCAGTTGTGTAGGTAACTAATCTACCTAACACCAATTAGTGATTGGAACAAAAGGAGACAATAACCACCACAGTAGCTTCGAGACTATGGCATTACACTACAGAATTACTTGCGTATTCAGGTTCAGGCGCACCTATTATAAGAACCCAATTATTTGGGAAAACAACATGGCTGCCATATTGTAGTCCTGTCTGCTGCGGAGGGCCAAGTTGCATGAAGCCGACACAGCCGGGGGCCACACAGAAAATTAGGGGGGTTGGGGGGAGGGAGCAGGGAGGTCATTCACAGTCAAAGTGTAAAAATTAGGTGAATTGACACTAATTTGTAAAGTTGGATTAAAAATCTTGTTTATTTGAGCGAAAATTCCATTTTAGGTCCAAACTGCCATGTCGGCCTTCATATAGGAGGTATTCATATGACGTCATCCGCAAGGGGACGCAAGCTCGGCAGTCGCCATAGTCGTGGTCTCGTGCGCGAACGTCATCGTCAGACCACAACCAAACTTCTCGGCAGCACGTGTTATGTTGACGTTTTTCTAAAAAACGGGTCAGTGAGGTGCCGCGCCGCCAAAAATCAGGCTGTCATATGGCGGATCGCTGACGGACCACGGCTATGGCGGCGCACTCGCTAGCGCCGCCTTGCGGGAAGAGCTCAGTGAATACCTCCTATAGGCAGTGGCAGTGAAAAGGGGGGAAGGGGTCTTACGCTGTGCCAGGGGGCCGCATGTACGTATCCCAACAAACGCTATCTTCACACACACTTAATCTAAACATGCTTAGTTGTGTAACAGCGTACGCAACCTTAGCATTCGTTGGGTGCAATCCGCTATTCTGTTTTTCACCATGCATGTGCAGTGGTCACAAATGCTAACGCAGAGCTTTGCGTACCCTATTCTAAAACAACCTATTCCGACAGTTTCAGTTTGGCGTCCACAGCAGCTCTGTGGATGCAGCCTTCCATTTCCAAGTGGCAGCCTGCATCCGTGCAGTTGCTACGGATGCCCCTGCGAATGCCCAGAATAAATCTTTTGCTTTTCCACATCTTTTTTAACTAAGTACTAGCTTTGGGGCCATCAAAAACTGTATGCGACCCCAACAGCCACCCTACTCTTCGCTGTTTCTGCCATGTGAAGCCACGCGGGTTCGGTTTGCTGCAGCCAGGGCTGGGCAGTATCGAGACAGTATTTTACGGATACTTTTGAGTATCTATTTCTGTACCAAGATACATTTGAAGAATTTGTAATAATAATATCTGGGGTTTAACGTCCCAAAACCATGATATGATTATGAGAGACGCCGTAGTGGAGGGCTCCGGAAATTTCGACCATCTGGTGTTCTTTCAACGTGCACTGACATCGCACAGTACACGGGCCTCTACCATTTCGCCTCCATCGAAATGCGACCGCCGCAGCCGGGATCGAACCCGCGACCTTCGGGTCAGCAGCCGAGTGAAGAATTTGTATCTCAGTAGTGAAATCACGTTACTGTGTAGGGCACTGGTATATCGTTACTTTTTTGTCGAAATGAGCTGAGATGTTTCTAAGGGGGGAAAGGTAAACTTTTCTGCTAAGCCAAGCAAAGGCACGGTGCCAGTCTCCTTCAGAGTGGGGGCAGCGAAGGGTTCCCCACACGCACAGAATGGCCCATGTTGTAAAGCACCCAACGTTGTGACGGCAGAATCGCGGAAGCAGTATTGTCCTGCTCTGCCGACGAAAGTCATGGTCCCTCAAGGCAGGTGTTGTACCCCAACTTTGAGACCGAACTGACATTGTCTAAATGACAGCCTATTTGATAAGCTGCTGTTGCTTAACTGCAGTTAACACAAGAACCATCTCAGGCAATGCAGATCTTGTGTCTAGAATAAATGTATACTTTTTCTTAATTCACTGGTTTTCAACTCAAGCGCTATGCTTCACTGTCAGGTTTCAATGCGGTGAAACAGTGATAATATTATCCTGCACCTAATGAAAGTCTTTGAATACGTCAGCATTCCTGAAATAAAAAATTATGTATTTGAGCATTTTTATTCTTGTGCGTTCTCCGGAATGCTTTTTCCGTGTTTTTGCAAAAGTATTTCCGAAATATCCCGTTACGTGAAAGACAAGTGTTTCCCAGTATCCGTATTTTAGGCTTGCAGCGCATGTATTTCGACATCTGTATTCTGGAATACTTTTCTGGGTATCCTGCCCAGCGCTGGCTGCAACGTATCTGATATCGAGTACGGGCGGCAGCAAGGCCAAATGGTCAAGCAACAAAAATGCTGCGCGCGTCACCGAAGTGTTGCGCAAGAATGTGCAACAACGTTGCAAGTACGGCCTGTCGCCGTAACAAGCGAAAGCGCGGCGACGCAAGGTAGCTGAAATTGATAAATAGTCCAGGAAGTGCAGTTACATTATTTGGAGGCAACCAACGTTTGCGAATGAGCTGGGGCTTCGAGAGTCGTCGCTAATTGGCGAAACTGTCTTCGTTACGTGAGGCTCGTAAATTACATTTATTTGCGGGACGAATAAACAGGCGAGCCCGGTCTAAAATTCCAAGATTTTAAGTGCGAAATAGACTGTATGAGACACGTTGTAGTGGGTGGACTCCGTAGTAATATTCCCCACCTCGGCTTCTTTTAATGAAAGCCTACCCCTAAGAGCGGGGTTGCTGCTGCATAATGCGGTAGCCGTCGCCGGGAATCGAACCCGCGACCTCGAGCTTGTCGGTTAAACACGATGCCGCTAAGCCACCGTGGCGGTCGCTCGGGGCACCATAAACACGATGATACGGGGTAAGCTTACAGCGATAACTTCGGACGACGCTGCACTAGACTCCTCCGGCTTGCCGGCCTGTGCCATGACGAGGGCCTGCTGGTGCTTCTTGGAGTTGACGTGGTTCTCGAAGGCCTTGGGGGCCCCGAATCGCTTGCTGCACACGTCGCAGTAGGTGCCGGCGGCGCGGGTCTCCGCGGCGACGCTGGCTTCCCGGTGCGCTAGCACGCGCTGTTGAAACTCCTCGGCGCTGACGGGTGGCAGGAAGGCGACCTTGCGCTTCAAGTTGTACCGGTGCCAGTCGCTCTTGTAGTGCGAGCGGTGTAACTCCGCGTTCGCGAAGACCACCTTGCACGAGAGGCACGCGCACGATGACACGGCCGCCATGATTGTCGCGAGTCTTCTGATTACACATGGTTGCCAGTATGTATCGCGTGTTATGCAAACTTTACACATGGCGCCCATGACGTCAGTTTAGCTTACAGCACACAAAAACATGACCTTCGAGACTCGTGATTTCTATTGCGCTAAAAATTACGTTTTTGCTTCGTACGTGAACTAGTTTAAGCAATAGTTTTTCAAAAATTATTTCTTGTTTCATATGGCACAGACAAAATATGTGATACTTTTGTGTATTTTTTTTTATAAATTGCCAAGATCAGAAACTAGATTACGTTCGTGCACATTTCTAGCTATTACAAAAATTTCATGATTGCTATAATTACGACAAATAACAGGCTCATTTTCTAATTTGGAGTCAACTTGCGTATAAAACCAATTTCTTCTTTTTCGGTGCCGTGTGCGCGCTTGTCTTTCTTTTTGTCGGCGAAACGAGCCACATCCGGGAACCGTGGTGAGCTCCATTGCAGATGCGTCGTTGGTCGCTCGCTGCTGCGCCGCAGACTTGCAGTATTCGGGTAAGTGACCGCGTTTCTCGCCTTTTTCTGAGACGAGTGGCCTCTCGTATTCCCTACTGCCAACTTGCTCGCCGTTCCGTGTACGTCGCCAGTCGAGCGGGCCAAGCCTTCTTGCGCGGTGCCTGGTTTCTTTACCGCAGGACTTCGAGGCAGTTTGTGTGTGTGCAACGCTGGTGTGTGTGTATGTGTCGTATCGGTGCCGCTAAAAAGGAAAGGGCCCTCCTTTTTAAGAATGGGAGGCAGGCTCGTGATTTATTACTTCGCACGTTCTAGAGCCTTCTTTTCAAGCCCACAGCGTGTCTAACGTCGTTTTTCTCCCATCTCTTCTTCCCTTTTTCTTTCTGGGTACCCACATGAAGACGTCGGTGGAAGTGTTCCACCTCAGTTTGCCACCATTTCTCCGGAGATTGAACGACGCCGACCGTGTTTCTCAGCGCGCAACAGCATTGGTCAACAGTTTTATATGACGTCTTTATTTTGGTGGATCGGTGAGTGAAGCGCTTTCTTCTTTTACTACGATTTTGCCCGCACCTCCCCCCCCTCCGCTTTTAGCAGGCAGCTGCCACGTTTGGAGATGGTGTTAACAGCTGAGAGGAGCGATTCGTCAGCGCGACTTATAAAGAGGTTCGCTAAAAAGAAAAGTAAAATGCCAGGCTGGCGGAATACGTGGCGAAGGCGATCTGAAACAGCTGAGCTCTTCTCTTCGTGGCACGACTGTTTTTCATCCCCCCCCTCGCGTATTCTTGAATGACATAGCCGAGCTCATTTTTCGTGCGCGCGTACGCAACATACGTTAGGCTTAAGCTCCCGTTGTGGCTTTCACGTAACACGAACCACGTTTACGCTGCTTCTCGGCGATGCCAGAGCGCAGCGGCCCACTTGCCGGCAGCTTAGCTCAATGCCCGACACCCGAGTTCTGCCGTGACTGCGGACTGTGCGCCAGTACGCGCGATTCGGGTCTCGATGAACTGACGGCCACGGTTTCTGAACCCGGTTTCTAGCGCGAGGGCGAAAACCCGCGGGTGTCGAAAGCCGGGGTTCGGTGTCCTCTCACGGTGGCGGAGGCGGACACCCCCTTTTCAGACTCGCGGCATGTATGTTTTAGGGCTTCTCAAACGCCTGCACGGAGGGTCGTAGGCCTAACATGTGACCACGGGAGTTTTGCTGCTGCACGGGCGCTTTTTTGTTTTTTTTCTGTCGTTCTCGAAAAGTCTCCGGCAGTATGGTGCGCTACGATCGTGGTGTCGGGTCGATTGCGGCCGTGGAAAGGTGAAAAGGGGGGAATAAACACTAAAAATTTGCCTCAAGACCGTGAGCTGGGAAACATTGAAGGAATGAAAACTACGTTTTGCGTTCGCTTTCCACCGCGGAGACGTTTCATCGGAGTCTCCGCTGTCATTTCCCAGCGCTGGCGTCCACGGCTGAAAGAAATACGATAAAAATGCCGCGGAGAGGCTTGTTTGGAAACGGGCCGCTCGCGACGTGGCCCCCCCTGTGGTTTTTATTATTTGTTTCTCGCCGATTTGCTCGTGTCCACAGCTGTCCTGCGCAGACGCGTTCGGGTTTCTCTGTTTGCAGTAGAGGGGGGCGGGTAGCGGCCTCGCATTTTAATCAGTGCCTCATCGGTTGCGCTGGCACGTTTATCGGAGCTGTTTTCGTTCTCCCCGACGTTTAGCTGGCGCCGAGTTTTGTTTCATTTTTTTGCTGTCTTCGCTTGTGCAGGGATTTTCGTGTCTTGGGCGTTTTCGTTGTAGCTTGAATTGTAAAACGAAACTACTTGCGTTTTTGGGATAGTGGGAACTTCCGCATTGCTTGTGAAATAGAGCAGGATTGGAAAAATTCTCGTTATCGCGTTTACGATGTCGCTATCTTTACTGGATGTGAACGTGCCGCTGATGTCGGTATATTTAGCGCCGAGTTTGACAAGGGAATCGCGTGGCTTTTGTTAACTACACAAGGCGGTGACGAACGCTGAGCGCTTGCGGCCGAATTGGATGATTTAGGTTCGGCTTAGTACCACTGCAAAACAGCGAAGAGTGCAAGCGTACCGCTGTCAAACAGCCATTTTTCAATCGTAATCGAGTCCGTTCCGGATTGGCCCGTTTTGCGCCCGCAGTTAAGGCAAATAAGGAGCCGCGACCGAGATATTCGATCCCGATCGAAAGTGCGCCTTGTGGACACCCGTACAACATATGAAACCTAAAGTAAGCTGTCCCGTTTTTCAAAAGTGGAAGTAGAGCTCATCGTGGCCATGTCGTGGGTTCGTATTAAGCCAGCCCGGTCCGTCACTGCGTAGTTTCACGCGAGCTCTCTGCCCGCAATGTAACTTCCGCGGCCTTTATTTAAAAAAAAAAAAACGCAGATGCGAGACCTCGATTGCAGCTCCCCCTGTGGAACCGCGTTTAATCTTAACCTCGTCAATCTAAATAAAACTTGACCAGGCGCCACGGCTCCCCCGTCCGTCCTATCTAATTATCTCTGTTTGACGACTCCTCGTGCCTTGATTTTTTTTTTTTTTTTTTTTTTTTTTTTTTTTTTTTTTTTTTTTTTTTGCTATTTCCTACGTGCGTTTTGAGACTTGCAGTGGAGTTTTTTTGTGGGCTTGGTAACTATTGTTCACCTATTTGGACCGCATTATCTTATCCGGGTATTTTTGTTCGCCGTTGCACGCACGACTGTGAGCCTCGCCTGAAGTGTGTTGTTCGCGGCCTGTTATTTTTTTCTCCCAATTCTATTGTCAGTTCCGACGTCATAAGGGGTGGGTGTGTTTCTAAAACACCAACGTTTGCAGTTACGACGCTATCTCCTGCTTCATACAGCAACAAGTGAAATTCCGTGAACGGCTTAGTTTTAGCAGGATAACAGTGCTGTGGGGCAAGGCTGGTAGCGAAATCTTGGTGGCAGTACATCCACAAAAAATGCTTTTGAAGTCCTTTTTTTTTCTTTTCTTGTAAAAGGAAAATTTTAAAACAGTGCTTTAATCAAGGTGCAATCAGTAATACCTTTCTATTCTGTCCTGCTGAATTCTACATTGTAATGTGTCGCAAATAGCATTGTTACTGTGTAAATCTGTCTGCCTACCATTCCACCAACTAATGTCTTTTAGGGAGTGCTGGAAAACTGTTGTGTAATGGATGAAACGTTTTCATTGGCAACCATTTATGTGGTCACTGGGAATGCACACTTATTCGACTTTCTGTTGTCGTGTTTGAACAGTATCTTCATGTCTCGATTTCACTTCGACAAATATCATTATCCTCGCTTAGAAAGCAGTCTAAATGGCTCCTACTGTGATAGAGTAGCTGTAACAGTAACTGTGATACCTCAAGTCGTGTCTGCCACAGTGGTGTAGTATTTCGGGGCTCGGCGGCTGACCCGAAGGTCGCGGGTTTGATCCCGGCTACAGCGGTCCCATTTCGATGGAGGCCCAGGTACTGTGCGATTTCTGTGCACGTCAAAGAACACCAGACGGGCAAAATTTCCAGAGCCCTCTACAACGGCGTCCCTCATAATCATATCGTGGTTTTGGGACGTCAAATCCCAGATGTTATCTCAAATCGTAAAGGAATTGTGATGCACTGCAGTGCTCACTTGGGCCGTTTTGTACACCCCCCAGATAAAGTTTGCGGGACACCAAATGCTCGAGAAGGCCATATTCCCATTGTGTCTTAGAACGCGGCCTCCAAATAAACGTTTCGGCCTGTAGTGTGCCAACTGTAGTACAGTTCTTGCAACCTGTACAGTTACCCGCTATATAAGAAGCATTGCACATTAACACAGCAGAAGTTTGCATTTAATGTGGAGCCCACGCCCCTGAAACTTTACTGCTGGGTGTGCACATGCAAAGAAAATTAGAAATGACAGCGCAAATGATGGGACAAGACAGGCGGGCCAGCACTTCATCCGTCTCCGTTTTGTCCCTTTTTTTGCGCTGTTACTTCCAATTTTCTTCGATCATAAAGCAGTCACTATCGACCTGTCAATGCCCTAAGGAAGTTCGCGACCTTCTTTGCGGCGACCTTTTTTTCAGTGTCAGTGTCAAGCCAGCTTGCGAAGCGACTGGCTGCGTTTCGGAAAGGCCTCCAGCTGTGCAGCTTTTCCCATACTGGACGTGCCGGCATTCTTAAATGGCCTTTCGCTCTGCTGTCTGACGGTCGTGCGCAGGCGTCTTTCATGCTTGATGGATGGTTCAGTGGGTGCCTCTATGACGTGGCAGTTTTTTATTGTCGGTCGCGGCTATTATTCCTTGAAAGCTGGACTGCTATGAAATATTGGTCCCTTTTGAAGAGGCCCAGCTTTGGGTGGTGTACACAACGGGAAACGCATCGGCTAAAACTTTTGGGAAAATATTTGTAATGTATCGTAGTTTCAGAAGCGCCACTGTTACAGATTGCTAGAAATGACAGGATAGCTGTATAGAATTACTAATTCACACACTCTTTCAGTGCGACTTTGGTGATCTTGGGGGTGCACTTGGCATAGTTCTGGTTGTCATAGTCAGCGTTCTGCAATCCTCATTATGAATATGTCAAAGTGCTGTTTTGGGGGAAACAAGGCACTTTATAGTTTTGCATATTTTTATGCCGATTGTGTGCAACATGACATGTCAGGGCACTCAAACAGGAAGCAGGAATGCTAAAAAGTGTCTGAAAACCACTGTCTTCAGAGTTACGCAGGACAGAAAAAGTTCAGGTAATAAATGTTTATGCAACGATATTAGCATGCACCGTTGGCTTCTATAAAGTAGTGTTTGAAAGAAGGTAGACTATTTCACTCTCTGGCTTTGCAAGCATAGCTTTCATCTTAGTGTACTTGAAATGAGATGTAATCCATCGGTTAGCAGTATGAGTATGCAATGCAACTGCACGCAGGCTTCTGGGAATCGAGCTTCACAGTCCCCTCGAGAGATTGTCCTGGTCTAGAATTCAAACTTGGAACCTTTCAAACTGTGATCTGGAATCTTTTACAGAACAGGCTCTCGGCCAACTATGCTAACCATTGGGCTCTCAGATAGTTATTCACATTCCATATGCCTTTCCAATAAGTCCGTATTATTTCCGTATAATTTTCTGATGTGTATGCAGATTTGGTATAAACTGTATTAAATTTCCATAAAAATTTTATGGACACCATACTAAATGCTATGACAGTCGGTAACCTGTCAATGCACACTCTACACGAAGGCGAAAACACTTTGCCACACCTAAAGTTACATTGAAATGAGTAAATAACAGAGCCTTCTTAATTATTTTTCAAATTATTTATTTATTCTTTTCTGACATACAGTTCTCATTCCAGATTATGCTGCTATGCTGATTGATTCACTTTGTAATTCACTCAGTCTAGGCAAACTATAGTTCCCAAAATGGCACATGAGATGGATGTTTTAAGAACTGCATAATGTATTTAAAAAAAATAATTGCATATTTGAAATCGGTGCACAAATATACATAAACTCGGCAAGTTTCATCAAAATCTATAAAGAAAAAAATGCTTTCAAGCCCAGTACCCCCCCCCCCCCCTCCCCCTTTAAATGAAAGCCAACTTCACCTTCACGTTCTTTCCAGCAGCATTGTGTCACGCGCATTGCTGTATTTTCTGTAGAGATTTTTTTCTAGCCCAGTTGAATGAACTAAATTGGTCAGCATTGGATGTTTCACTCTAGTAATTAAGCTCACTTCATTGCACCTCACTAGCATTCCAGAGTGCATTGAAACACTTTGGTATTGTATACTTGCTCAAAATTTTATCATGGAATTGCACAGCTTTCATTTCCTCACAGCTGTTATATTTAGAGAATTCTTTCGCATAACGAAAGCTAACTTTTTCGATATGTACAAATTCATTGCCAACTTAGACATAGCTGCTGTCACCACTGCTGCCTGCCATCTTATGTTTGTTTCTAACCTTACTTGTGTTTTCTTTAGTAACATTACAGTGCTTTTTGTGTATAAGTATTATATACATACACTCAAACCTCATTATAACGAAGTTGCATCTTGCACGAATATAAGTTCGTTATATCCGAAAATTCGTTATAAAGGTATATTCCTAGCACTGTATCTGTTGCAAGAGTAGTTTTCATTTACTTCGTTATAACTGATATCTCGTTATATCCGGGTTCGTTATATCGAGGTTTGAGTGTATTTGCAAAATGCTTTTTCATTGAATGGCTTTGTCCCCCGCCCCACCACGTCTTTATGGCGATTTAGATATCCAGTAAATATAGTATTCGGTGTATTCAACCATTATTGTTCTTAGAAGAATGGACTGTTGGGCGAGTTGGTATTCCATGTTTCAAGAAAAGTGCGCGAAAAACTTGGACGAAGAGAGACGGGAACAGCACAAGCAAATATTAACTCTTCGTCCACGTTTTTCGCGCACTTTTCTTGAAACATTAGTGTCCAGTGCCACATCCATGTCAAGTTCTTCCAAGCAGCTTTTATTTCCATGCTCCTGGTCCGCCGCAGTGTAGCAGTGGTTATGGTGCTCAGCTGCTGACCTGAAGGTTGCGGGTTAGATCCTGGCCGCGGCGGTCATATTTCAATGGAGGCGAAATGGTAGAGGCCCGTGCACTCTGCAATGTCAGTGCACGTTACAGAACACCAGATGGCCAAAATTTCTGGAGCCCTTCACTACAGCGTCTCATAATCATATGGTGGTTTTTGGCTGTAAAACCCCATATATTATGATTGTTCCGTGCTCTTATTGCATTGCGCACGTATTTCTCGAGGTAAACTACGCATCCATTATTACTGTAATCAAGTAGGATGCTCATTGCTTGTAACAGATTTACGTGTTGCTCTCAATTAATTTTAGCATTGTCATTTAGTGGACCTTTTGACAACACTAGGCAGAAATACAGCCAGTGCTTCGTGCTAGAAATACAGGAAGCGATGCCATGGGGGAATGCGGAGGATGGAAAGAGTCCCACGGGAGATGGTAATGCGGAGAGGCCTCTCTCATTACAACAATGCAGGCTGCCTTCATTGTGAGACGTGAGCACAGGAGGGGAAACATTGTATCTGTCCCGTAAATCTACCACGTATCGAGTGGGCTGTTGGGGGGTGGCTTGGCACTGCCTCGTCTTGGTTCTTGGTTCACACCATGCGAGGACATTTGAGACTGTCTGGAATTCGCGGATCAGCATTACCCTACAGGTAGTTTGGCTGCTTGCGTAGCTGAGGCCCTGCCGACTCCTGTTTCACTGGAGCCTCGAGACTGGGAGGCCTAGATCTCAGGTTTAGTTTCACTTGTCCGGTAACACGCACGACAAAAGGACTTGCCTTGGTCAATGCTGTAACAGATGCGTAGTTTATATGCAAGACGAACTCGGCAGAAAGGTTTCATGTTGGGGGGGCTTCCACGGGTATTCCATGCATTGTGTGGAGCTATGGCATAGTAGGGGCGACTCTGGTCATTTGCTTGTGCAGGAGTGTGCAAGGGGGATTTGAGCAATACTTTCAGTGTACAAAGCACTTTGCTTGTTCATCAGTGGCCCTTTTAGAGTCGAAGCCAGTGGCATATTCACTTCAAAGACTAGTATGTGTAATTGTGAATTGTGCACTCCGACTTCGTTTGTATTGGGGTGGGAGGGGAGATTCTGGGGGGTCATTGCAAGCTCGTCAAAGAGAATAGAAGGAAGTGTTTCCAGGCTGCAAGAGTTCAGTCTTCTTTTTGTTGCGATAGCAATTATATGGACATTCTCGGCGGGTTTTTGCCGGCGACGGCGGCGCCGTCATTTCGCCTATAAAGTCCAAACTGATAGATCCCCCAGCGCATCATACGTTCTACCCGCGGGTAACAGCGCGGGAGCGGGGGCGACAAACGCGGCTGAAGAGGACATCAAACGAGCCGGCCCATCTCCGTTTTTCGCCTCTCTTCTACCCTTGTTACACAGGCACGCTAACCTCAGTTACGGCGAACCTCAGTTAACCGGAGTAAACTACAGTTAGCGCCAACTGCAGTTAGTACATGTTACACGCGAAAAGTTATCCTTAGTTTGGGTCGTGATGCAAGTCACATGACACACAGTTTCGTGATTAAAAATGTGAACGTTCAGCTGGTTTTTCACAAGTATACTGGCAAACACAATGCATTTCATTTAAAATAAATCCTTCCTCTTTGCACCTGCAGTCCCCGAGTGTATTCCATCAACAGTTTTGACAATGTTTGGCATAAATAAGGACTAGTCTACGCAACTATGAGCGGAGTCAACTTACGGTCGGCGCGAAAGCCAAGACAATCCGTTGCTTGTTACGTTTGGTATCGCCGTGTTTGGTGCGTGGTTTGTTTTGACGGACTGTTTCGCGTGTCAGCGTCTCTGTTGTTGAGAAAGGTTTGTTGACTTGGTTTTGGGAAGACGTTTCGGACTACATTGGTGCCACGCTGCCTGAGGCCGCCGACATGGATGCCGCCATTTTGTTAGTTAGCTTCCTTAACTGAGGTAGTCAACCTCAGTTCGGAGCAACCACGGTTAGTGGGGTAACTGCGGTTAGGCTTTCCGTCTAACTGGATGTAACTGCGGTTTAAGGGAACTGAGGTTTGCCTTAACTGAGGTTAGCGTACCCGTGTAACTACGGTATTCCACTTCTTTCCTTGTTGGTTTTTATTGCCTGGCGTCATTTGTTCGTTGTTTTTGCCCGTGTTTTCATCTTTATCGGCACATTGCACAACACCACTAACATCGTTGCACTGCTTCAAAAATACTGCACACATGATGGGCTGCGGTGTGCTTGTTGGTGGCTGCACAGAAAGAGTATCACCGACACCATTAAAGGTGCCTTGCAACACTAAATAGGCATGCGACCCTGCAAGTCCTTCATGTGGGTTTTTGGCTCTGGCATGTGTCACAGGGGACTTGACGGTAGCACATTGTTCCACACCCTGACCTTTTACTGGAATAACAGATGACATTGAATAGCTGTTTTTTATGAAGTCGAGTGAGGTCTTTTACCCACCCTTCCCACATCACATTAGTGTTCACAGGGTTGTTTGCACACCCTTTCAATTTTTCTGGTCAGCTGTGTTGCTTTAAAAATTCAAAACATTGTTCCAGCAGTATACTCCGTATTCTTGTGCAAAAACGTGAATCTGGTAATGTGTCGACGTGTGCATTTTACTGCGACGAATTGTAATGTGTGTTGAAATGCGCCCTCTGTCTCCCTGTGTTGCGATGCCGTGTTCATGTGTCCTCTTTCAACCAAGTATGACCCAAGTTATCTGGACTGTAGTAATGCTGAGTGTGATGTGGTGCTTCTCTCCGTCTCCAGAATTCTTGGGACGAGGCAATCCAGCAAACTACCGGCAACAGATAGAGCCTAGCAGCTGCACTCTCGAGCCGGACAGGTTTATGCATTTCCGGGGGACCCTGACCACCACCACTGGCCGTCTTCACGCTAAACGAGAAGACAGGTGAGCTGCAGTGTCTTCTTTTCCATTCTTGTTCTTACGGTGATACTTCTAGGGCATTCCGTTTGTTAGCAAGCAGAAAGGTAGGAGTCGCAAAAACTAGGCAAACAAGAATACTCTCCATTAAAGGGCCCGTCAACAACCCCGAGGTTCAAAAATTGTTATAGAGAGAAATATGTGCACTTTTGCTATGTGAACCTGCTGCCGCAAGAATTTTGCGAATACGCGCAATAATAAGGAAGTTACAGGGGTTAGAACATCCGTTTCAGCTGGTTTCAAATTTTCTCGCGGCCTCGCCACCCTTCTCTGCTGTAGAAATGGGGAGGCGTAGCCCGTCGTCGTGACTCCGCCCACTTCGGCAACGTGACACGACGTCAGTGATACGTCATCGGCGCGCAGCCAACGACCGAGCAGGGCTTCCCCCACATGAGCACGTGTCAGCCGCGCAGGGAGGAAGCGCGATGCGAAGAGACGACCCTTTCCCTAGCGGTAAAGTAGCGAGACGCCTCTTTATCTCGGAGGCTTTCGTTCTGGCAATACCGCTTCTCCCGGTAGTCTCGGGCTCTACAGGACGGCAGAGGGCAGCACAGGAAAATGAAAATGCGTACTGCGCGGCCGAAACTGCATCACCGTAGGGCCAAGGCGCTGTTTCGTAGGGCAAAAGACCAATCGACGAGCTCAGTGCCACGTCAGGTCGGCGATCGCCGACTTGACGTCACTGCGCGTGCAAGGAGGATGGGTCAGGTGTAGGAAAGCAGCGCGGGAATTGTTTTTCGAAATGGAGGGTGGTCTGCGCGGCGCGTAGCGCTGTAATATTCGGGAAACGTGGTCGCCGCGGTCTACTGTACGAATTAGGCGAGCTTGTTTGGAGGGTGTTAAAAAAAAGTAGGCGCCTGTTGACGGGCCCTTTAATCTACTGAAAGTAAAGAAACACACCGGCGGTAAGCGCCAATGTATGTGCCGCACGAAAGACGACTCGTGTCACAGCAAAGACTCATGCTACAGGTATTTCGGATTTATTTGCAAGGTATGTGTGTTAGGCTACAGTTTGAGATTCTGTGTCATGTGCTAAACAGCTTCGGTGGTCATCCACCCGGAGTAGCTCAATATTTTTCTTGTTTGTTCACCCGGGGGTGAACAGGTGTGCAATTCTAGAGACAAGATGACAAAAATATTTTGTCAAAGAGCAAACCATAGCTGAAATATAACTTTTTTTTTATTTAACGGCAGTATTTTTTTTTTTTTACCTAGTTATTGTTCAAAACATGTTCCTGTGCTGATGTCAAGGAAGAAGCGTTTAAGGGCTATGGTGTCACAACTCTAGTTATGTTGGGACTTAATGGATTCGTTTATAAGTCTTTTGTATTCCACTTGGCAAAGTTTGAGGCTGATTTTTTTTGCAAGTGCTGTGAAAAAATAAAAAATAAAACTTATCCCAGTATGTAAAAGTGTGCCACATGCTAGAAATAGGCTTGTAATGTTGCATATTGGTAAAAGTCCTTGGCACCGTAAGTTGATGAATAGATGTAAAAAAATTCATTGGTGGAGGCCTAATTCTTTTACATTTTTAATAATGATAATGGGAAGTGAAAGAGAAATCACTACAGTCAGGGAGCTTAAGTCGTGGCTTGGTGCAGACTTCATTTTTCCTTATTCTTGATGTTAATTCATGACAGCTTTTTAGAATCAAACCTCTTTATGTTGAACAGTACGTGGAACAGTGGGTAGCTTGCCATCAGTGGGTGAGCCATCATATGAGCCACTAATCGTTAAATATGTTCAATAGTGGAACTTGATTTTGCATTTAAAGCTTCATGATGCAGTGTAACACGGGAGGCAGTGTTCTTGAGGAAACCTTTGGTCTTTTTCAGGAGAACAAACACACCTTGTAATGCAATTAACAGTTAACCTTCATATCCTACCACGGAATAATTAGGTGAGTTGGCATGCTCCCCTTTCCATGCTCATTTGCACGACAATTAGTTTGCACTTGATTATAGATCTAGTTGCTGTTTAGGTACTTGTAAACATTTTGCTATATTTTCTACAAGGAGGTTTCGTTATTGATCATCCAACTTGAAGTGTGTCATATTTAGAAAATGAATATTTTCGTTTACTTTTCGAAGCCTTGGTGGCTTGAATTTTCGCATGCAAACCAGCCACTAATGGATATAGTTGCCCAGTTCTCACGTATGCTGTTAGTGGCTGCTAAAGTCATCGTACTTATCAAGGGCACGTCGTAAATGCTCTCTTGCATGTAACGACTATTGGGCGTAATGAGGCTTAATTGCTTTAACTGTTTGCAAAAGTATGTTGTGGCACTATGGCCTGACTTTACATTTGCTCTTATGCCCTTTGGTATGAAGCTCTAATTTTCTTTTATCTTTTGCTTTCTTTTCTCCCTTATGTCTCCCTGCCTTCTATGTCGTCTCCTGGGGCTCTCCTGTTGTACCTTCCTTCAAATTGTCTCCCGTTCCACCCCCTCCAGACTGTCCCCGGATAAACCCCGCCAAAGATTGCAGCCGTTCCAGTCCTGACTTGTCTTTTCTCTCTCTCTCTATCTCTTCTCGACACTTTTTCTCTCGCTTCATTCGTCGGCACTTTGCCCGCCGAGCTCTGTCCTGCCGTCTAGTCTCCCTCCTCTTCCAAACTGCCGCCTCTGTGCCAAAGAGTCGGCCGTGCTCCCCTTTGTCGTCCAGTGCGTGGTCGCGAGTCATCCCCGACTCGTCGTGTGACGGCAACCCTGTCTGCCCAGTCGTGCAACCCTGTCTCCCCGCCCTCCCTCCCTCGGCATCGCCGCCTAGTAGCCCTCCTTCGGGGACCCTAGCTCTCGCAAAACGCCGGTCCCGTTCTCGTCGTCGTCGTGGGTGTCCTCGTCGACCTCCTCTCCGCAGTCTTCTGCCCTCTCTGACCGGTAGGTGTGGCCGCACTGCTGTCAGTTGATTAGTGTAGCCGAGGCTTCGAGCGTCATCTTCGTTTCCCGCTTCCGCCGTTCTTTGAGAAGCACTCGCTTGATCCTTTGCAAATCGTCGCCATGGGGAGCGTCAACGTGAACCGCAGCCTGACGGACCAGTTCTACCGCTACAAGATGCCCAAGATCATTGCCAAGGTGGGTGCTTTGCATTAGAATGCAAAAAGGTACACATAATTTGCTTCAGATTGTCAAGAGTAATGTGTAGAACTTGGGTGTAGCCTTCCTCTTAAAGCCAACTCAGCGATTTGATTGCTAAACAGGATTAAGTTGCACACTTTGTAGGTTTTAGTTTCAGTTCCTGTTTTCAGCGCGCACTGGTGTTGAAGCATACCTTTTATTTTGGAGTAAGTCCATTCATCTAGTTCTCTATTTTTGTACACAGAGGGTTCTAAAAAAGCCCAGCAAGCCATGCAACGAAGCCAACTTGGCGACATACAGTCGAACCCATTTACAACGAACTCGAAAGTGCCGCGAAAAGTGGTCGTTATATCAGTACAGTGGACTCTCAGTAAACAGAAATCTGTTAAACAAAACTGCTGCTTAAATGGAACAAGTGCTTCTGACAAGATTGGTTTCATTCTTGTATTCTGCACCCTTGTTCATCTCTCAGTAAACGGAATTCCTGTTAAACGGAACATATTTTCCTGGCCCCTTCAGGTTCGGTTTAATGAGAGTCTACTGTAGTTCGTTGTATATGGACTCGCCCTTAAAAACGTGCACTTGGAGACCAAACCATTTTCTTTTTCTGCGTACCTAAATAAAAAGTGCTAGCAACCCCTCCGGTGACATGTTAGGCCTTTTCCCGTGTTAAGCGGAGCCCACTGCGTGCTCACTAGTGAATTAAACCACCTATGCAATGAACTGACGTCATTTCACTAAACCACGGTGCCGCCACGAGGAGCCCATCATCCCTGGCTAGTTGCGTGCCGCGCATCCCCTACTCGGCTCACGCCGTTATCGCCGGGCCATTTACTGGCTTCTGTATGCGCGCGCTTGTGCGTTCTTCGTGCATGCTTCACTCCGGACCGTGCACGGGTTTGGCAGGTAGCCGGTTCATTCAACACGACGAAGACGGAACATATTGCAAGCAAAACGCGCAAGCATTCTCGCACGACACGGGGCCGGCGAACTTGCGAACGGCAGCATTGCGCGCTTGTGCTGCGGTTACTTGATCCGCACGGTTTACGCCACGCGCAGCAGAGCAGATAGCTGCAGATGACTGTGATAAGATTGTCGGCGATTAGTCATAATGGCATATTCATCGCCAGCCGCCACTTCACCTTTGCTTTCTTATCCTTGAACTCGTGTCGCAATTGCGCGGAAGTCTTAATCATTAATAGGCCGATCTCTGCCGTTGCCTAAAAGACAGAACGCCTTTTGCGTACGTTGCAGTTTCGGCGAGCTGGCGGTTGTTGCGAACTTTTAAGCGACGAAAAGTTATCGCTTGTTGCATTTATGGCTTCTTGCGCTCCAAGGCGTTGTTTGGTTCATTGTAGGCGGTCGTAGATGCAGAGAACGCCGTCAGAAAACGTTGCCGTGCGACAGCTGACTGCAAGGCTTCATGCTGCCTCCGAATTTTTAATTTTTTTTCCCTCACTACCGTTCTGCGAGTGAAGAAACGCCTGGGAAGTGAGTGACCTCGCTCGCAGGGTACGAAATCTGCGTGCGGTGCTCACCACGGTCTATGACATCGTCGTTGCGAGTGAACAGCAGCAGGGCACGCGAGTGCACGCGCCTCTCTCGTTCTTTAGAATGCCTGTTTTAACTTTCTTTCGCTTTGCAGGCGCCATATTTTTACCGCAACCGTGTCCAAAGTGTTCATTGTAAAAGTAGGAGGCCTTGAAAAATGTTCGCTGTATGTGGACGCAGTTTCAATGGGTAGCATAGGAATATCGTAAGTGCACCGAAATATGGTCGTTATAACCGATAGATCATTATATCTGGGATCGTTATAAGTGGGTTCGACTGTATAACAAATGTCTTTTTTCGTATGCTCTCCAAGAAAAAAAACGGGAATCTGAATGCCTTTCTGTTGTACACTCAAACCTCATTATAACAAAGTTGCATCTTACACGAAAATAAGTTCGTTATAGCCGAAAATTTGTTAGAAAGGTATATTCCTAAACACTGTATCTATTGCAAGACTATTCTTCATTTACTTTGTTATAACCGATATTTCGTTATATGTTATATCGAGGTTTGAGTGTATACATAATGTGCCACTTCAAAAAGATTGTAAGGAAATAGTAATTTGGTAGTGTTTCATGAGAAAAAAAAAAGTTCCCCATCTCCCGCTAAAGGGGACCATGTGTGGATGCGAAGCAGCGGGGAGATGGTTAACTTGACGGGAGAAACGTCGCCGCTCTCGTTTCGCGGCAGCGGCCCGGGCGCTCATCGCGGCGCTGCACAGGAGAGAGAATGAGGCGCGCTCCGTCATTTTCATACCGCGGAACTACCGTGGTGCTCCCAGCGGAGTATGCAGCTGTCGCACCACCTGTCGTGCGCGCCGCTCCGTAGAGGATTCCTAGAGGAGAGAACCGTAGGAGAGGAGAGAGAGGGGACGCGCATGCGCTGTCGGGGTGTGGGACGCGGGAACCGCTCCGTAGAGTAGAGGATTCCTAGAGGAGAGAAAGGGGGTGAGCGTAAGAGAGAGGACGCGCGTGCTCTGTGGGGGATGTCGGACGCGGGCGCCGCTCCGTAGAGAACAGGATTTCTAGAGTAAAGAAAGGGGGGTGAGCGTAGGAGAGGGGAGAGAGAGGGGGAGGGGATGTGCATGCGCTGTGGTGGTGTGGGACGCGGGAAGGAGGGACGGACTAAGCTCCCCCCCCACACAACACATGCAAGCAAGATCATGGAATGGAGTCAACCTGGGTGAGACACCACCTGCCTAGCCATTGCTAAGCAGCCTCTCTGTGCTCTCGGCCATGACTCTGGTGACTGTAGTGGTGGTTGACGGCCTTATATTGTACTACAGTGTTCTGGTTCGCATAGTAGGTGCTTCCCTACTTCATGAAAGTGGCCGGACGCGGGAGGGACGGACATAGCCCCGAGCATAAGATGCTTCGCATCTAAAACGTCCCCATCTCCTGCTAAAGGGAACCATGTATGGATGCGAAGCAGCGGGGTGATGGCTGGTTTGAGCGGGAGAAACGTCGCCGCTCCCGATTCGCGCCAGCGGCCCGGTCGCTCATCGCGGCGCTGCACAGGAGAGAGAATGAGGCGCGCGCGCTCCGTCATTTTCATATCGCAGAACTACCGTGGTGCCCCCCAGCGGAGTATGCAGCTGTCGCACCACCTGTCGTGTGCGCCTCTCCGTAGAGTAGAGCATTCCTAGAGGAGAGGAAGGGGGGGGAGCGTAGGAGAGACGCGCATGCGCTGTGGGACGCGGGAAGGAGGGACGGACAAAGCCCCCGTAAGCACATGCAAGCAAGATCAAGGAATGGAGTTGACGGGACGCGGGCGCCGCTCCGTAGAGTAGAGGATTCCTAGAGGAGAGAAAGGTGGGGAGGAGAGGAGAGAGAGGGGGGTGTGGGACGCGGGACGGACAAAGCCCCCGCAAGCACATGCAAGCAAGATCAAGGAATGGAGTCAATGTGGGCGACAGACGCCACCGGTAGAGCGCGTTATTCTTTGCTTGCACCCACCACCTGCCTAGCCATTGCTAAGCAGCCACTCTGTGCTCTCTGCCATGACTCTCATGACTGTAATGGTGGTTGACGGCCTTATTGTACTACAGTGTTCTGGTTCGCATAGTGGCTGCTTCCCTACTTCATGAAATGACCGGACGCGGGATGGCGGACGGGGGACGCGGGAAGGACGGACACAGCCCCGAGCATGAGATGCTTCGCATCTAATAATTTGGAAATTGTGTTAATTCCTTTGCTAACGAAACTGGGATAGGGATTTTTTTATAACATTCAACACAGATAAGTGGCTTTTTTAATTGCAAGGTGCATTGATTAGGTTCGGAGGCCAGTGATCAGGATGTAACACTCTAAATTGTATAGATTTCGCATAGCTAGCAAGTATACCGGGTACGTGAACCAAGCCGTGACTTCCTCTCTGACAGGTGGAGGGCAAGGGCAACGGCATCAAGACGGTGCTGGTCAACATGTCCGAGGTGGCCAAGGCCCTGAACCGGCCGCCCACCTACCCGACCAAGTACTTTGGGTGCGAGCTGGGTGCCCAGACTCAGCTGGACGCCAAGAATGACCGCTACATTGTCAACGGCGCCCACGAGGCAGCCAAGCTGCAGGACATCTTGGACGGCTTCATCCGCCGCTACGTCCTCTGCGCCTCGTGCGACAACCCGGAGACCGTGCTGGGTGTCCTGCAGCGCAAGGGTGTCATCACCACCAAGTGCCGCGCCTGCGGACACTCGGGCACCCTGGACGGCGCCCACAAGCTGAACACCTTCATCCTCAAGAACCCGCCACCCACGCAGGTACGTCTTGGCCGAATATCGTGTTCACTTGCAGCAACAGTTCACTAGAGCTTTCGTCAATTCATCTCCACTGGGTGTGGAGTGCTGCAACCCCCCCCCCCCCCTCCTCCTCCGATGAGTAAATTTGATTCGTGGGGAATGCTATTGGAAGATGTCGCGTGGTTAGTGCTGCAGGGGCACGGGCATGCAGAAACGTACCGACACGTGCACGGTGCTTGATAAAGTGAAGTTGCCATAAAGCCCCGTAAGAAGTATACTCAATGCAATTTGGAAATTGCATATCTGTTGTTCTAATGCAGCTATTAAGGGGGGACGCGGCTTTCGTATCGTGAAAAATGGCCAAAAAATCAATTTTTTTGAAAACATCAAATTTTCAGTTTCTGGAACCCTTTTTCTATCTGATTCCAAAATATCTTCTCTGAAAACCGTGCCGAAGTGCTTCGAAAAATTTGTTACGCCCTCCTAGGTGGCGGAAATTACTCTGGAAATCGCGAAAAAACGGCGATTTAAAAAAAAACTATAGCTTCGCATTGGCGTGGCCTGGGAGCCGTCCTCTTGGGCTCGTCGGAAAGAGCATTTCTCAGTGTTAAATTCCCCGCTTCAGCTGGCTCCTACATTCAGAAAGAACCGCGCAAAAAGCAAATACAGCATAGACCGCTTATAACACGTAAGTCGCCGGGAGTCGCGAATATCCGCACTATAAGCGGTACCGCACTATAACCAAAACAACATTTTTGAAAGGCTGCGCGTGTGCAAAACATAACTCCAGAGACAGCCGCGCGATTCCGACTATCGGGGCATGCGACTGGGACGTAAGTTTGCATCCGCTTAAGTTTGAAAATGTTGAACGGTTAGCGTCCGCGGACCTGCGGTGCCGACATAAAGAACGCGAAAAAAAAAAAAAAAAAAAAAGCGCCGTAACGGAAAGACGCCAACTAACTTTTCGGATCTCCTCAGTTATGCGGAGTTTGCCGCGATACCACAATGCACAGAAACTACGCGTCAAACGGCAATTGAAGTTTCCGCCGCAGGCTTTCGATTTTCCGGGCGGGTGGTTGCGCGAGCAGTGGCGACCACGAACCGCCACACGAGTGTTACACACACAGGCCCGCATTTTCGCGAAGATGTAAGGCACCCCTTCTAAATGCAACAAGTGCGAAATGCTCCCGTTGACTCGGCACCAAACCGCAACTTTGATAGTCCGCGGCCACCACCGACGAGGCAGCTAGCGTTCGTTAGGCCTAGCGCGTGCGTTGCAATGTGGCATGCCGTCGCGAGACGCTGCCCAGGAAACGCGGAGATCGGGCGTAGAAGAGATCGTTTCACGCGTGCTGCCCTCGGTTTAGCTCGAGAGTGCGCAATTATTTTCCAGCATAGAATGAATCAACTAGCCCCTCCAAGACGTCCTGATCAACGAAGTTTCGGTTTGCGGTCGGGAGAACATCCGCCGCAACTATCCTGAAAAAAGTATTCTAAGCTTGGTCGTCGAAGGCGAAAGCTCGATCGCGTCTCAAAGCATATCACTAGCGTAATCGACCCTTCCGTACGCGCGAAATCTGCGCTCTACGACGACTATTTTCCCGGGATAGAAATCTGAAGAGACAAACAGCGGTGGACGCGCGGGCGCCCGTTCGCGGCGGGGCGTGCATGACAGGCGGCCGAATCAAAAGCGGCAAAGGCTTCCCCGTCGCCTACGCAAGCCAGTTCCCCTCCACACACCCCGCACCCGCGTAGGGCAGCTGCACCCCCCACCCCCCGTAATCACCCCCCTTCTGCCTCCCCCCTCGCGCCTCGGTCATTCTTTCCGCGTCCCCTCCTCCGTAACGCTGTCGTCGCTCTCTCCCGGCCGGCGCACCTGCGCTGATAAGCGCATCGTCCCCTCGCTACTCCCGAGGAGTTGCCGGCAACCGCATTATAACCGGTCTTTCACCTCGAGGGACTGCACAATAAGCGGTATGCGTATGCATGGAGTCCTATGGGAGGGTAAACGGGAGTCAGAAAAAACCGCATTATAGCCGGTCCTGCACTGTAAGCGGTTACGTTATAAATGGTCTGCGCTGTACTTGAGGGACGTTATGAGGCCTCTGATTGGCCGTGTCCGCCATGTTGCCCCAGCTCGCCTCGCCATTGGTCCGATGATCGCTCCGGGAGATCGTCTGCTGGTTGTGCGTTGCGAGGACACGGCTGTCGAAAATTGCGCTACTTGGTGACATGTTCACGGCTCGGCGATCACTTAGAATATAATTACGCTTCAGTTAGGAGCTGCAAGCGGATGCGTGACCAGATTACGACGGTGCGCCGCGCTCGTAGACCGCGCGTCCGATCCTGGGAGTCGTCACTAGGCCTCGCTCCTCTGACGGCGAGACGAACGTCGAACTTTGCGGGCAAGAACAACATGCTAGCGCACCCGTGGCAACGTGTTGCGTCGCAAGCAACGAAGCTAATCGCTCTCCGGCTCCTCGGGACCGCGAATGGGCATTTTACGCATCGGCACCGGCACCCACAGTCAAGCTCGCCAGACCCCACGGCCAAGGATTCCTCGGAACAGCGGCTAGCTATTTCGCCCGTTGGCACTCAAAAATGCGATCCCAAGCACAGTGCACGCCGATTTTTCGTCATCGTAGCCACGCATTTCGTGCATCGTCACCGAACGCCGCCGTCAAGCACATCACGCGCCGGCTCCACGGACCTCGGCCCGAGCACTCCGCGATCATAGGGTGCTGTCGATAGGCACTAGTGATGCCATTAAGACGTGTTTCGAGCCGTGCCTGGTATCGCCGCAAGCGTCTATGAATGTTCTGAAACAGTGAAAACCTCGTAGATTAGCGTTTCCGTGACCGGCCGTATGAAGCGTTTCACAGGCTAGAGTGGCAAAGAAACCTGTATGAAGGAGGGGGGACGAAGTTTGCCCGACTCGCGTTATTAAATGAACTGCTCAAAAATTCCTGTGACACCAGTGTCTTGGCCATAACTGTTCGTTATTTGGAAAGAAGGCATAGGCTGTCCACGACCTACTATATGAGGCTGTCATGGTGTGAGCCATTTTTTATCACAATAAAATTATTCAATGATTATTTGTAATTAAGAAACAAGACTATTAATTACTGTAATGAGAGCTTGAACACAAGATGAGTTGTAATCATTTCAGTGTATGGCCTCATTAGATTACAGTATCTTTTTTGTGTTATCTAACACACCACTCCTCCATACAGACAACTTGATTTGAATTCCATACTTCTTTGTAGATCTAAAAAGGAGGTTATGAAAGAAAGAATGAAAGGGAGCAAAGGCACACAAGAGAGGCCACATGTCCAAGAAGTAAAATATCACAAGACAAAACCAAAGATCTCAATTTTTAGGTGTTTTATAGAAGTAAAGAGAAGGTGAAACTTCAAACGCAGTTTTCTCAATACTGAAATACGAAAAAAAAAGGCATCAAAAGCACACCAAAGCAAGCATCAAATGCCTAAGAGGCCCCACATCACAAAGGTCACCAAGAACTATGCTCCTGGTGAATTTTAGATTAGTGGAGGCAAGATGAAACTTCCTGAGCCGTTTTCTCAAAAGTGTCCTTTTGCATGCCTGCCAAGTTCTTGCAGCCATTTTCTTTGTAACCATTTGGCCTATCTTGACTCTGTTTCGTTTGTCATGTTCCTTAGACCACAATGTATGTCGTGACACGCTTTCTTTCTTAGTTTGATTCTTTATAATTTTATGATGTGACTAGTTGTTCATCCCTGGAGCGTGCCTAATGTGAAGGTAGCAAAAAGAATCTCAATGCAAGAATTTTGTGTTGTAAAAAAAATAAAGCGGGAATCTCGGGATACTCAGCTGTGCAGCGAATATTCACCTAGCCTTCTAGTGCATTTTTTAAACTTTCCAGGCTTTGCGCGAAATGCTAAGGATTACAAAAAGGAAAAATTTAATTTAATAAAAAGTTCTAAAGATATCTCTCTGAAACTTCTCTGGAAGCATCAAGGAGACATGCTTAATATTTGTGCCAATTTTCATCAACATCCGTCAAGTTTTAAGAAAGTCGGTCTTCCAAAGCCACGTCCCCCCCCTTAAGTCCACTTAGGACATGTGGAATCTGGAGAAAAAACTTCATAAGCATTAATTTTCGTTCAGTTCACCTAACCAATAAAACAAAAGCAGTTTAAGACCAATGCCTACGAATGCTGTGTTCCTGCAGGAGGGCCCCAAGGGATCCCAGGCAGCAGCTGTGGCGGCAGCTACTGCCGCCGCCAAGGACGCTGGGGCCGCCAAGGGCAAGACCAAGCGCAAGTCTCGCGATGAGCGCCGCTCGACCACCGATGCTCCCGGCAAGCTGCAGAACGGTGGCGGGGGTGAGGACCAGCAACACGACTCGGACCCACAGGACGATGACTGGGGCGATGACGTCGACGACGACTGGGCCGAGGACACCAGCGAGGATGCCAAGGTGGGGGGGGGACACTCGTACTCTCGAAGGAACCTCAGGTTTAGGGAGCACACTTTTCCGCAAAGATAAGTTGCTGGACTGTGCCTGCGTGACTGGTGTTCTGCTCCTCTTCTTCCAGACCAAGGGTCGTGCAACCTTGTTTAGCTTAGAAAGCGGGCTTTACGTTACGCGCAACACTGTACACTCAAACTTCATATCGAAGTTGCATCTTATGCGAAAACAAGTTTGTTATATCCAAAAACCCATTATAAACGAAAATTTGTAACCCTATCTGTTGAGACTTCAACATTTACTTCGTTACAACCGATATTTCGTTATATCCGTGTTTGTTATACAGCATAGACCGCTTATTACGTCAGTCACCGGAGTCTGGAATACAGTCAACTGCCGATTTTTCGGACATGCTTGAAAATTCGGACGCTTTCGCGGCACCGTCACAAGCCCCCCATAGACGTCCATGTATAAGAACGTCTGAAATTTCGCACGCGGAAACTCCTTCGGCATCCGATTTTTCGGACTTTTTGCCCAAATTTCTGGTCGGAAATGGCATTATTTAAAACCCCAACCTATGCCACATCTATAGTCTCGCAGGTTTGAACCAGCGCTTTCGCAAGTCGATCTGTTTGCGGCCGTAGCAGTGTCCGAAAGTCGGCTTTGCCGCAATGCTTAGGTGTTATGGGGTGAAGCAGATAAAAAAAAATACTAAGGGGTTACTATCACGGCGCAGTGCGGCGATGTCTTTACGGATAAACACTGGGAATGCATGGAGGCGTGATGGCGGCAGGTGGCAAACTCTCCAGTACGACTTAATCACTGACAATTCTTTATGATAAGCATCTTCAGCTAACTGCTCGGTAGTGCATGAGGTCCAGCGCAGTTGTAAGCATACTGCACGCTTTTAATGGGCGACAGCCCGAACGCGCCACGCCGTCGTTCGTGTTGCCTCTTTATGCGAGACTGCTAAGTGCTCCGCACAGACGCGTTGCTTTGAGGAACGAAAGCCGCATCGCCGCGGCCGTGTGCGGTCAGGAACTGAGTGGGCATAACGAACACCTTCACGGCAAACGTGTGCCTACGCTACAGCTAGCAAGTGCCCCAGCAGTGACGGAGTCTGCGTAGTTGGCGACGTGCTGCACACAACTAGGAACGATCAGCTGCACACGGCGGTGATTTTCGTTCAGTAGCGCATCGTATGTGCGCACACGAATCGGGGAAAGTCGGACAATCCGCTCTTCCGCCACAGCCTTTGTGTTTCGCGTCATCGTTCCCAAACGCCCCATGCAAGAGAGCCGTAACTTAATCCGCGCTTTGCTGGTATCGGCACAATAGTTAAGCAGGGTACGCGGCACGTACTGAATGTATACACAAGACCCCGGGCGATCACCAAAATGATTGATAAGTGTGCTGGGAGCCATTGAAGCTATTTCGGGCCTGGGTGGTGATTTGACCACTTGAGCGGGATTAAAAAGCATGAATTCGTTTTTTCGGACGATTTTGCGGTCTCTAGGGAGTCCGAAAAATCGGCAGTTGACTGTATCCGCACTATAAGCAGTACCTCACTATAACCAAAACATTTTTGAAAGGCTGCACGTGCACAAAACATGACCAAGAGACAGCCGCGTGATTCCAACTATCGGGGCATGCGACAGGGACGTAAGTTTGCATCTGCTTAAATTTGGACCTGCGATGCCGACATAACGAACGCGGAAAAAAAAAAAAAATGCGCCGTAACGGAAAGACTCCAATTAACTTTTCGGACCTCCTCATTTATGCGGACTTCGCCACGATACCACAATGCGCAGAAACTACAGTAGAACCTCGTTGATACGTTCCCGCTTAATACGATTTCCCGGCTCCTACGCTCGCAATCGCGAAAATTAAATTAACCCGATTTGGATCGTATGATTCGGATAGTACGCTTTCCCGGATCGTACGTTTATTTTCCGTGTTTTTTCTCAGAAACGTATCAACGAGGTTCTACTGTATATATATGTATACTCACACGTCAAACTGCAATTGAAATTTCTGCATGCTTTCGATTTTCTGGTCACGTGCGCGATGTCGAGAACAGCGGCGACCACGATTCCGCCACATGAGTGTTACACACACAGGTCCTCATTTTCGTTGAAGATGTAAGTCACCCCTTCCTCAATGCAACAAGTGCGAAATGTTTCGTTGACTCGACACCAAACTGCAACTTTGATAGTCCACGGCCACTACCGACGAGGCAGCTAGCGTTCGTTAGGCTTAGCGTGTGCGTTGCAATGTGGCATGCCGTCGCGAGACGCTTGCCCAAGAAACACGGAGAGATCGCACTCGGGAGCTAAACCGAGGGCAGCACGTGTGAAACGAAGTTTCGGTTCGCGGTCGGGAGAACAGCCGCCGCAACTATCCTGAAGATTGTTTCAAGCTCGCAAGTCCACCTGTTGGTGGTCAAAGGCGAAAGCTCAATCGCGTCTCAAAGCACTGCCACTAGCGCGGGAACCCTAATTCGCCCACGGGAAATCTGCGCTCTACGACGACACAAGACAGCAGGGGACACGGGCGCCCGTTCATGGCGGGGCGCCCGTGTCCCCTGCTGGTGGCATCGTAGCCATTTCAGTAGATCAGGCCTAGCCACAGAAACAACTGACAAGCAAACTTTCAAATGCCAAAAGGGAACGATGTCAGGCTAGATCGTGCTGCAGCGCTCGTGCTTCCGTCCTTCCTTGGTCCGTTCCGTACGCGCGGCCATTTGGAACGTTACACCAAGCAGACTCTGAGCGTGGCTTGGCTTGGCTTGCAGTTTGGCTGTTGTAGCTATTCAATGGATACTCTGCTGGCTGAAGCCGAAAACTGCCATTACGAGTCGCCAAAACACATAGCCTTCTAGATCGGCAATTGTAATTTCTGCACTTGTACACTGGCATGATGTCTAGCCATACACAGTGCAACCTTTCAGTGCTGGCAACCTAGCAAAGATATTGTAAACCAGAGATTTGTAAACATCGCGGACAGCTGGTCATGGAGCTCAACGCCGCTCTCGATCAGCCAGCTGGAGTCGAAATATCGAACGGCGCGGCGTGGGGTGTCTGAATATTCGGTCGCGAGTCTACATTATTTCAATGGGACGAGTGGCGGTGCTGCGAGGGTGTCCGAATAAACAGGCATGTCCGAATTACTGTATTTACTCGCGTAATGAACGCACTCTCATAATAAACGCACCCTCAACTTCAGTCGTCAAAATTTGGATTTTTTTTTTTCTCTCTCGTAATAAATGCGCCCCCCTACATTCATCCGCTGCAGTCCCGCGAACCGAAAAGTGGCGCCTCCTTGCCCATTGATCTTTTCCGTTTTTCATTACGGCGACCCCCCCTCGTTTCGCCCCCCCCCCTTCGCCCGCTGCCGCGCGCAGTTCTTTGTTTTTTCTTTCTATCTGTGCGCAGCACGTCCCCTGTCTTTTTTAATTATTCGTGCGCCACAGTGGGATTCTCGAGCGGTGCGAGTGTAGAGACATCGCGGCTCACAAGCACACAGCGAGCGAAGGCCACAAAACTGCCCGCGGCTACCAACGGTCGCTTCCTGCAAATACGAAACTTTGAGGCCCAACCTCATGCACGCGATTTTCGAGCGAGGCTGGCGAAACGACTGGATTTTCTGTCGCGAAGAGCCATCCGTCGCCGTCGCAGGCATGTCGCAGTTTTCTGGAAACCCAGAAAAATTCGCTTGTCGCCCAGAAAAGAGCGTGACGATTCCCGTAACATGGTGGCACCCCTGATCCTCGCTTCGGTTGCAATTCACTCTTCATGCTTGTTATGCACGCGTACGTCAAGGAACGCAAGACATAGGCTACCTTTTTACAGTCTTATCTCACACGGAGAGCGAGGCAGCGGCCGTATTTTGTCATTAATCTTGTAATCGATGGTTTGTTTTGATGCTTCGGTGGTAGCTTGCTGCAATGTCGACGTCGTCGTCGTGCGAGTTTGCCACGGAGTCACGGAGTTCGCAAAATGCGTCGGTGCGTCGCAGCGTACGCTTCCGGCCGCCCCTCGAGATCACACGCAGCAGATATACCACTGTCGCCATTAAACAAAAGATCGCGAAAAAGAAAGCCGCAAACGCTTTTATGGAGTGCGCGGGGACAGCTTGCAGAAGATCGTGCCATCAACCACCGAAGATGAGTGAAGTTAAAGAAGCTGTTTCTAAGCAGTGTACGCGTACGTTAATTGCGAAAGGTTAAGCTACCTAACTTTTTTTTTTTTTTTTTTTTTTTGCATTACCGCATTTTTTGCTCATCCAGAAAAAGTTTTCGTAAAGTTTACCCCGCATAATAAACGCGCCCCCCCAACTTTGCTTCAATTTTTCGGGAAAAAAAAGTGTGTTCATTATGCGGAGTATATACGGTATCAGCGTCCGAATAAACGGTCGGCGACTGTAAATGGTCTGCACTGTATTGAGGTTTCAGTATTACATCCAGTTTACTTTATTGGTAAGAGTGTCCAACCCACACTCTGTTATCATGTGCAGCAGGCAGTGGCAGTTTCGTTAAGGGGGGGAAGCGGGTCTTTGAGACCGAAAATCGCGAAAAAAAGTTGAATTTTTGAAAATGTTATTTTTGAATTCTGCTGCTACTGATGCACAACCTCGCCAATTTTTATGCGTCTTAGATCAGTATTTTAGCCGTGACAGCATTTTATGTGACAATAGCGAGCCAAATTTTTAGCGATGGCCGCGCGAAAAACGGGCATTTTCAGCGCCGCGCTGTTGCCGTTCTATGCTCCCTACGGCAGCCATCTTGGTCGCATTCGAAAGAGCCGCGCTTTTTCTTGAATATTCCGCCGCGCTTGTTTCTGTCCACTCAGAATTCACGCAGAAACACCGCGCCAAAAAAAGGTCCCACCGCGTGAGCCTATTGGCACAGCGAGCGCACGTGACTAAATCGCGCCTTCCGATTCGCCGGGCCTCCCGTGCCGTCTGCTGCAGCGCACTCGACGCATTGTATCGCGGTGTTCTCGTCGATTTACGTTCGTAAAGTCCTAACCCGCGCAAGCTGGCAAGAAATTGGAGCGGGCGTTTATTATCCTCCTCAGGAAAGACTGCACGTTGCAGCGGCGTACTGGCACGGCGCGAAGCGAGCTAGACGAAGTGCGGCGCAGCCGCCGAGTGAACTAGGCCTACGCTCTCGGCCTCGTTTTGAAACTTTGATGGTGGCGAAGCCATATCGGAAGTTCCGCAGCGCTCATCAGTTCGGAATTAACGCAAAATAACTAGGCGAAGCGAGATCATGACTCGGGTGCATCGGAAGCGCACCCAGCGCAGGACGGCGTGGCGGCGGAACGCGATTCATCGGTCAAAATGCCGACTTCTCCAGCTGTTTCGGTGGCCGCCTCGGTCGACGCGGTGATCGGCAGCGCGATACAAGAATCGACACAGCGTTCTTGACTAGTGCCGATCGTACGCAACAGACTAAAGATGCGATCTCCAGCTTATCGGCAACTTCCACTAGCGAGCTGCGGACGCTCGCGATAGCGCGCGAGGACTATGACCCGTGTGCGGTGAGCTACGGGATCGTCGACTTCGCATTCGACAAAATTTGAAATGACAAAGTGCTAGACGCGCAATGGAGCCGTTTCGATTGAAAAATGTGATAGAATACTGTCCCGGTGCCTTATAAGGCATTTTTTTGCGAAATAAAGCATTTTTATTTGTGTAGCACTCATTGAAAAAACGGAGTTTTGTTTTTTTGCGATTTTCTCAGTTTCAATTTTTTGGCCACCTTTCATTCTTCTGACAAGCGTTTCTCAGCTTTGGTGAGCCCGATTTGGATAATTTTTTGTCTTGCTGAGAAGCTGGATGTCTAGTGAGTGCAAGAAAGCGCCATATGTAACTATAGGACACCATAAATTTTTAGAAAAAATAAAATACAAAAAATATCTTTCCTTGGTAATGGAATGATGAACTTCGAAGCTTCATAACTTTTGTTGTAGGAAAGCTAGAGCCATAAAACTTGCTTTTTGCACTCTTTGCTAACTGTAGAATGCAATGACATTTAATTCAGCGGGATCTGTACAGCCAATTTACTAAAAAGGTCATCAAAAATTTTTTTAATTATTGACTAATTAAAAAAAATAATGGTTAAGAAGGTACATAAAAACTGAGTTCATATTTGACATCTGCACATGTAAATACATAATCTCATAAGTTTTCATCACCCTAGCTTAAATAATAAGATGCCTGATGTCTAAGGGCCTCTTCCCCCCTTAAACCTGCAAGATGCAGAGTGGCATTGCGCTTGAGGAAACGTGCACTCACCCGCACCGCAATCTTGTCGTTTGAAATTGGCATCATAAACACAGTCTGCTAGCACGCTTCATTACTGGTAGTTTATTGACTTGCCGGATCACTGATCACATCTATGGTACTGTTGAACACCTTTGTAAGGGACATGCACCAGAGATTGCTTCTTGTCCCTTATATGAGTTCTCTTATAAGCAGGGTACCATGTTCATTTTTTTTCTCAACCCCGATTTCTATGTATGCACACTGCTGTCTCTTATACCCAATTGTCTGCTATATCAGTGCCACTTATAAAGTGGTTTAACTGTATTAGGTGTTCTGTTTCCTCATTCCACGCTAGAGGCAGTAAATTTGTACAGTAAAAGCTCGTTAATTTGACTCTCGTTAATTCGGAAAATCGGCTAATTCGGACACGTCATCTGGTCCCTGTAAATATAAGCATCACTCTATGAGACTGGGCCGCTCGTTATTTCGGACAGATTTCACCTGCAAATCGGATAATTCGGCGACTTTCGGGCCGCTGGCGAGGCTCGAAAACGCAAAAAAGAACCATTCGGAACAAAAGCGAAGCTCAAACGCAGCATCGCCATGGACATCAATTATCGACTTGGCTTGACTTGAGACTGGTTGAATGCCTTTTCTTCGCGTATGGGTACAGTGTACTAGAACGTATGGGTTTGGCCAATGGTGCCCCGGTGCCCCGGTGTGCCCGTTGGTGTGCTGCATCGTTGAACGCCGTTTTATCGAGGAATGATTCAGTACGGCTCCTTTAGCTTGATCGTTGCTGGTGCTTTTGTGCTGAGTTCTCGGGTGACCGCACTCTCCGCTGATGGCAACGCCGGCGAAGCGGTCCAAGTACGAGGCCCAGGAGTGCACCACCAAAGTAGAAATTTTGCGTGCCCTGAAAAATGGGCTCTGCCGACGAGAAGTGATGAAGAGGGTCAGTGTTAAAAGAAGTACTCTTGGCAGTACATATGTTGTTGCCGGACAGACCCCCCTCGTACTGTGAAGGAAGCTGCGGAGGCCCTCGTCGTCGTTGAAGAATTTTGTTTTGGCACTGCAGACGGCATGCGAGCTACTGAGCACCTTGAATGGCTCAGAAAAATTGTGTCCGCGCGAATTTCTGCTCGAAAACAGACAAGCATCCGCGAATACTTTGTAAAGTAAAGGTATGTTGAAAAAACTATTGCATTTATTGTGTTTGTTTCGACCATTCGATAATTCGGACATTCGGTTAATTCGGACATTTTTGCCGGTCCCTAGAAATCCGAATTAACGAGCTTTTACTGTACTGGAGTCGCAGTGTGCTTCTGTGTTCTGGTCTTTAAATCGTGTTAGTCAAAAGAAGGGAGAGATTTCTCTCTAAAGATCTCCATGGCCATGGTGGTTTCAGGCTCGGCGGCTGGAGGCCCTGACAGCCGGTGCCAAGGGTCTGATGCTGGACGACGACCTGGAGAAGACGGAGCAGGAGCGCATGGACATCTTCTACAACTATGTCAAGGCCCACAAGGCGGCCGGCAGCCTGGACGGCAAGGAGGTGGTGGGCGAGGCTGAGCGCCTCGAGGTTCGCGACAAGGCCCCGCTGGTGCTGTGCGAGGTGCTCTTTGGCGAGAACATCCTGAGCCAGGTGGCTGGGCAGCGGGCCCTGCTGCTCCGCTTCACCCACGGCAACCACCGGGCGCAGCGCTACCTCCTCGGGGGGCATCGAGCAGGTGCGGTCCCAATAATACTGGCATGCAGCTACAACCAATCAGTTTTCACCAGCACCTCGCAACGTTTAGTCATTCCAAACAAGCACGGTGTGACAGTGGCAGTTGTGTCTGTGCAATGTATGAAAATGACTCTGGGCATTAAGGAGGGCGGTGGCTATCAAAAACTTTTCTGTTTCTTGAGCTACAGTTGTGAACTTTGGCGTGCCTACTTTGAAGTGCTCTGAATGCAGTCAAACCTC